>CAEGAF010060426.1:0-51019 GCA_903067075.1 Micropoecilia bifurca
TGTCTCTGCGTCTTCCCCGTTAATTGTTTCCCAGGTGTGTCTCGTTCTCTTGATTACCTTGTGTGTATTTAGTCTCCCCTGTTGTATCTGTTCCTCGTTGGGTCCTTGTCATACGTCGTAAGTGCGCCAGTAGAACTGCCAAGTCCTGGTTAGCAGTAGTATTTTGTTCTTTGTCTGTGCCAGTTGTACTGTGAAGTCCTGGTCAGCTTAGCTCTTCGTGTCAGTCCTCGTGTTTAGTCAGTTGCTACCGGTGCTGAGCCTCTGAGTTTTCCGCTCTGCCGTGCTGCCTGTCTTTTGGACTGTTGAGTTTTCTTAATAAATTCATCATCTACACCATACCTGGGTCTCAGCGTCTCTCCTCACCACCTACAAACCCTCACCGCTTCATGACATTAGCATGTTGTGTGTAAGCCAAATACGGGACAATTCTGTATTTTACGGGACGGTGACAACCCTACTATATGCTAATATAGTTAGCATAGGAGCCACTGTAGCTAGCAGAGCAAATTTCTGACTAGCTACAGTGGTATTTCTGCCAGTTACAGAGATACTACTTGTACCAAGCTATTTGTAGTTTTCAGTAATAGGGATTCACTGTTTTGGTTTCCTGACCATGATCATAAATCCAACCAAATATATTTCTGACAAACTTGTTTGTGTTTCAAGGATATAAAAAGGAAAGCCACAACTAGCAAGGACAACACAGAAAACCTTAGCATTTTTTTAACATCACTTTGGACTTATAATAATAGCGAGACATTTTTCAAACAGTGCCTTTTGTGATCACATTGGAATGTATGTACGTGAATATGTCAACATAATTTGGATTAAACTAAATATTCTGATTAAAATTGCTCTGATTTTAGCTGTGATAATGTATGAATGATTTAAAAATGCTTTCCCCAGGAGTTTTCATGTTATCAGTGAGGTTCTTCTTCACTGTTCTGTAATTAGCATGTTGTGTGTAAATTAAATGTTTTCTGCCCAGCATGATGCCATGTTGTTTGCACTGCTGCCTCAAGGCAAAACAATTTCTGCTTTTCAGTGGGATTTCAGGTGTAGGACTCTTCTAGTAGTCAGATTTCCTTCCACAGCCACAAAAGATGTATATTGGCATAACTAAATACCATATTCCCTGGGTGTACATGCATTGCTTTCTATAGCTGCACCATTTAATTAACTGGTGACCCATTAACTTCCCGAGGCTTTTAAAAAAGCTGACCAGGTTTATGGTGATATAGAAGATATAACTGGAGATGGAGATGGAGTTAGTGGAAAACTATTGTGTAATTTATATTTCATACTATTGTCTGAACACTTTTTGAAACACAAAAAACTTTTTTTTTTGTCATTCAACAAGGTAAAAAAATGATTATCCCAGCATGATTTTCTTGAAATCCCTGTGTTGCTACAGGCGATAGAAAAATTACATAATGACCAAAGACATATAGGCATGTTACCTTAATAACACAGAGGTGTTCTCCTTCTGTCTGAAAAGAAGCTGCTAATGACATTTCTCCAGATCCCAGGATGCGGTACTTGTAGCAGAAGATTTCATTTTATGTTGGACAGATGACAGATCCTTCAGGATGATAGACAAATACTAAACAGAGTAATATTTTTTAGTTGTAGCATTTTTTGGATCTTTCACAAAGTCAAATCATATTCCCTGAGGGAATCTTACACCTTTGTGGGATTTGTCTGGGAAGAAAGCTGCTGAAACATTATTCATTTATTAGATTTTTAGTTTTACCCTAATGTAATAAAGGATTTGGAGTGGAGAACGACATGTACTTACTCTTAGATGATGTTGGAGATTCAAGACTACAGAATGTCGTCGTGCATCTCAACAGGATGTTTCACTTTCAGTTCTTGTACTGTAAATTTATCCTGACACGGCTGGTTCTTCATTTTGAGTTAAATTAAAATTATTAGAGGAACTGTATGTAAATGTGTGCCCAATTTTAACAATATATAAATGAATAAAAAAGAACTTTTGTCAAACGACTTAACCTTAATTTGAGCTGGTAGACGTATTACTGAGAAGCAAAGCAATTAGTGTCTTTTGTATCACGGGATGCATGTTCAGAATTGTGATGTATTATCTTGAATTAAAATTCATATAGCCACTTTAAATGTCACTTACAGTGAAACAAGCTGCGACAAATTCCTTTATTGAAATGAGTTTTTCAGTTATCTCCTGCACACGGCACAGCAATGCAAGCAGCTCCAACCTGTGTGCATTTTACAACCTGCCTCTTTGCATTATTCTTGCTCGGCTACGGAGGGCATTAAAAATGCAGTGAAACCAGCCCTTGTTTATCCTCCCTTAATAGTATTTTGTGCAGACCAGCATTCGCAGAGTCCCCACAGTGGCTCTCTGAAGACTTGCATCAACATAACTAAGCTTCTTTAAGCTTTGCAGCAGTGCTGCGAGCATCTGTAAGCATTTCAAGTCTTTGTTGAGCTACAACCATTCATGTCGACTGTAGATGCTAAGCTCCAGTGATCGGCTGAGATCTCAAAAGTGTAATTATTTTTAACTTTCTTTCTGAGGTCAGGCAGCTAAAGACCCGTTCAAGACTCTCTGCATTGCTTGTGCTGACTGGAGGAACTGATTAATTAGGCATTTAAAGGGCCATATGAAGTGTCTGTATGTTGTAATCAGTCAAATTACACCGGCTCTTTATTAACAGCAAGGCATACGACTTTCTAATTTGTTTGTGATTCTCGTATCTCGCACTATAAAACATGATTACATAACTTACAGCTTCCATTTGCTTGTGGACACAGAATCTGTCTTTAATATTTGATATTCCTGGTCACTGATGCTGTTTTGAAATTTTTTTTTTATCTGAACCATTTGCTTTTGCACTCAATTAATCATAAAGTGTGTCATCCAGCTGATTAATCTAAAATATCATGTTTAACAAATCACAAACAAATAATCTGATTCCAGAGTACAGTGATTTAGTTCAGGTTTTACAAGTTCATATGTTCATTGCATACATTTCCCTATACATATTATTATCATGATTGGCTAATCCTAAGGCGAAAGGCAAGTAAAGAATAAACTTCAAACTGTGTCTTTTAGAATCACTCTTCACTGCGGGATTATCTGAGTCAGCTTTCACAGCTATATAAATTAGCTCTTTATCTTGGCACCAGCACCAAGCGTCCAATTACATGCTATTTCACTGGTTAGTTTGTTATAATTTGTTTTTTTCTGCAAATATACTGTCATATGAATAAAAAAAAGGGTTAGTCAGCAGCTCTGTCAAAACAATGGCACAACACAAAAAGTCTTTTCCTTTATTAATAAATATCTCTTGCCACAAGAGCTTAGAATTTAGTTTCTTATTTGCTTGATATAGACATGGGCAGACTACATGTGATGGGGTTTACCAAGGTTTTTAAAACATATAGTTTCAAAACTGCTAAAAATTGTCCTGTTATGGTCGTTAGGGCACCTTCACACCCACCAGCCCCGTCATGGGGTTTAATTCAACTCTTTTTTTGTTTAGAAAGTTTTCCTCGTTTGGGTAGGAGAGAGTCAATTGAACTTTGATACCAAAAAAGCAAACTCTGGTCCGCCTACAAACCCAGGTCTTGGTTTGGTTGAAGTGATGGGGATGCTAGCAGACCGGAGACCGCCTGCAAGACTCTCTGCATGGCTTGTGCTGACTGAAGCAGGAATCAGACCATTGCGTAGGGCATTCTGGGTGAATACAACGTAGCGCTAGCTGAAGAAATGAGCTCATGGTCTTTTACCAAAAACAAAAGAGAAATCCTGCAACCACTAAAAGCTGATGCTACTCCATTTCTGTTTAGCTTTGTAAAGAAGGAAGTTGCACTCATGTCAGGCAAAGGGGGTGAACAGGACTTCCAGTTGGTTTGGTTTGTTTGACACAATGCAATGTGAAAGCAAACCGCACCTGCTGAAAATGTAACAAAACCTGCAATTTTGAGTGTATCGGATTAATGTCCTTTTTGGGGTCCTCTTTGATTTACGTTGATGTCCTCTTTGGACATTAATGTAAATCAGTTCATGTGAACTAATATTGGATCACTTCGGGCCTCACATTGGCAGTCAGAAAATCCCAAATTCTCAACAAAAACAAAAAGCAAGACACTGCAAACATGGACAAAGATGATTGATGACAAATTCCTGATAAAGGATTTTTTGTTTTTGTTAGTCTTGTGGAAATCCATACCACAGCCTTCATTACAGAAATTAAATAGATTCTTTCTACATTAATGTAAATTTTCATTGTGATTCATAAAGCTGACAGATTACATTAAGCCTGTTTTCCTCACTAATTAGCTCCACTGGTCATGGTAGGATGGTAATCGTTTTCACTGGAACAAGCCAACCAGTAAAATGCCCAACTGTGTATTGTATGTTGTATTTTACCTCATAAATACTAAAACACAGAAGAAAAATGTTGCATAAAGACAAAAAAGGATTTATTTATGCATGTATTTGAGAGTAGTGCATATATGCCAGATAAAGACATGTGTTCTCAGAGGTACTTTCAGACTAAATGGGAGAAGGGGCCTGTAACCCTCCGAGAGGGATTACAATGTGAGCATGCAAAATGTTTTATTCAGCTTTTCTAACAATCATTCTAGTACTTCTTTGAAAAGCACAACCTTTTACATGTTTGCACTTTAAGATTTTAATGAGGACAAACAAATGCACGTCTCACCGTGGAGCTAATTGTATCCGTGTTGGAAGGCCTTGCCAAAATCTGCTTTGAAAAAAATCGGGTAACGAGGACGTCTGCGAACTTCTCCTTCCCGAGTTACCAGCCCCAGCCGTCTCCCATGGCTGCTGCCGTCACACTAGCATGCATCACACACTTGTCAAAGCACCTCTCCTCCACCCACCCTCTTTCCGCCGAGAGTCGACACCATGGTCTCACCACACATGTACGTACGCTCTCGCAGACACCCTCGCAAATGCTTTGCATGCGGAAGACGGAGAAGGATACACACACGCACACATTTGGAAAGGAAGGCCCTCGTATGCGGACGTCTTCCCGTTATGGTGACAAATCCCGCCTGGGCCGGCTTCCCATCTGTGAGTCGAGGCATGGTGCGGTTGTACAAGTCATCTGCCTTCCCCCAGATGGATCCGCCGGGCGTCCAAGGGGTTTTATCTCATTGCTAGACGGGGGTTTATGTTCGAGTCTTGCGCGATTCAATTAGAAAACTCAGAGACCCGACGTGTATTTGTCAAGCTTTGAGGCAGTGAGATACCTCTACAGAGGCGGGGTTAGGGTTATCGTTACGACTTGCCTAGGCTTAATCCATTAAACTGTAATTTCACCTCTATGTAAGCTTGGATGACTGAATCTCATACCCTGATCCCCTTTTCTCTGCTTTTTCTCCCCCCCTCCAAACCATGGCTTCCTTTTTGGCCCTGTAATGGGATTAACTCCAGTGACACCATTCTTAAATATAGCTTTTAGACTCTGCAGGCTGACTCTTCTTCATCACTTACTTTCAGAAGGGATAAAACGTGGCTTTGGTTTCATAATTAGATTCCTCTCTGCAGCCTAAATTTAAATGATGACAAATTAGCAACAAACAGCTCGGTGCATGCACTTCATGTATTGTGCCAGTCCGGTCAAGAGGCCTCCAGCAACCTACGACGCAAGTGACAAACCGTGATAATGAATGTGTCTGTTTGAATATGTAGAGAGGATCCTGCCAAAAATAATGGACACCGTCAATCACCAGTCAGGTTGTCTAATTGTGTCGGTCGCTGTAAGTAAGGCAGCTTATTGTGACCGAAAAGAAAAGCGAATTGAGGTTTATTCTCACGTGTTGTTGTGGTTACCTATAATATGGGGGGGGGAAAAGAAAGAGCTATTAAGAAAGCATATTACCCGGCTCCTTTCCGCTACATAATGAAATCAACGCGGAAACAATTGACCTTGGCAGAACGAAAAGTCTTTCATTCCACTCGTTTATCATTGTGTTTTAACTGGAAGGCATTAGGGAGCCGTTTCTTTGTTCAGTCACTTCAAGTTTCCAGAACTATTTACTATTGCAATTGTCAAGTTTACCCCAACGCCCTGATCTCTGGCTCTTTTGTGGTCATAGGTGTCACAGCGCCACTGCATGTAAATTTGATTTATCGAGCCGAAATATGCAGGAATAAATTAAGCTGAAAGCAACGGTAAACGAGGGTCATTTGAATACATTTTTAAAATCATATTATAGGCTTCCCTTTGACGCATCTTTGATTGGACAGAAATCAAAGTAAGCCCAAATCTTATACGGTTTTGATCTCCATAGAAAGTGCTCCTGGCTCATCGGTTCCGTGCTCAGCTGGGTATGTTGCCTTGCTGGATCCTCCATTTTATGCGTGTGTTTTGTTCCCACTACCCGCTTGATGTTTGCACTGGATTCCTCAATTCCTCTTTGTAAATGTTTTTATTCTGATTATATGATAAATGAATTTAGAATGAACTGGATCATTTATTAGCAAATGAATTGGACCTGCTTATATTGTAGCTCATTCTCTCAACACTTTGTCATGATCTTACACAATATAAAAGAAAAAAATTGTAACTGAATATCAGCTGTTTAATGCTTACCTCTTTGCAATTAAGACATTTTTTAAGCTTAATTAAAAGTATGTGAATGCAAACAGCACATTCCATGGAAGAAATATGCCTCGTTGCTTCAACAGTTAAAATATTACGGCAAGCATCTGGCGAAACATCTGCCTATGAATTACAGTAAACGCTAAATGCTTGACTGGACCGTACTTGTTTGTACTGTACTTGAGAAAGCATTGAGTGATTTAAGAGGCTAGCGCTAAAAGAACAGCACTAAACACAACTGTTACTGAACTGTGAGATCATTTTTTGTAGCTTAACGTCAGTTTCATGCTACTTTTGTGAAACACAGAAAACAAAGGACATTTGTTTACTGCATGTCCAGCAAAAATATGGAGCAATGCCTCTTACATTAATCCATTTATTATTTATAAAACTCTGGATAACGTCAAACATAATATACGTACTAAGAATGTGTGCATGTCTGCGTTGGGTCATTTAAGATCTCATGCAACCAATGCTGTGCTTTTTATCCTACAAATCTTAATGGATTAATGGATTAATCTATCCTTTAAATATATAGAAGAAATAAGGGCCAATTTATTTTACAGTCAACATTTCACTGAGCCATCATGAGAATCGATTTTTACAATAAATTGCTGCTTGTGTGAAAAGCTGCTTGGATGGAATAATGGTGAGTAAAACAACACGCTAATAAAGTAGGTAAATGCCAGGAAAGGAGAAAAAAAAATCCTGTCTTTATGCTTCTCCTTCATCCTATATGTTATTATTTCCTATTTATCACCTTTTATTTTATTTTTAATTCAGCCCCAATTCAGTCTCCCACTTCTGATAAGTAAGCCGTCTTCCTTTTGGTGCCAATGATTTGTCATCGAATCACAGCAGCCATCTGGATTCAATACCGTTGTGTTTGCAGGAAAGCCGATTACACCTTACAGTTTCACGATATATAAAGACCTGGACTGAATACAAACTGCATTTTTAGGATGGCAACAAATCCGCAGTGAATCTTCTCAGCTAGGATTGATGGAGTAACAGCATTTCCAACTGGGCCGGGCGACTTTTTACACTTTACTGTCTGTAACACAATGAAGTTTTGCATTAAAAATAAATATATTCAGATCTTTTATATAATGAAGAGTTGCTACAAATCCTTTATCATTAATGTAAATCGGTGTTTTTAATGTTTCGATGACTCACCAAACTCACTATAAAACCAGGCAGTTTGTAGCAGGTGCTCCACAGGCAAAGACAAGTAAAGTGGAAACTAAAGATATGAGTTTAATTCGCTCCGTGACTAAGTTCATAGGCCATAGTTATTCATAGTTATTTCAAGTTTGAAATAACTAATTTTAATCCATTCTAGCCTTGTAAAACATCGCCCAAAATGATATTTTTCCCATATTTTTTTTTTTTTTCAAAATTATGGGGAAAAAAATGCTTATTTTTTATTAACAAATATGCATGCATACTTTACCTGTGTATGATAACATATATAAAATAAATGAAAAAAAAAATGTTTTAAGTGTTCTTACATTGGAAACAGACACACTGTACTGCCTTGCCACTTTGAAAAGTCATGCTCACGTTTATCTATAATCTCTTTCAGATCTTCTTCTTTTAAGGATTTTTGGCAGACGACAAAAAACTTCACTTCAGTAAACTTCATCATGTGCCCATGCACACATGATGATGCGCACATGATTCCATTCTGAACGGAAATCAGAAATCGTTCAGAAATCAGAACAATTTCTGCTTGAAGAACATGAAAACGTAGCTTCTCTAGAAGAGGGAAAAAATGTAATCTGATAAATAAGCAACAACAGGAAAATAGTCTTCCTGCAATAGATCCTTGGGGGGAAAAACGATGGAAGGTAAAGACTGAGGTACACATGATTTGGAAACGCTACATAAGGGAAAGTGTACTTAATATTAATGCATCAAAAGATTTGCTTTATAAATTTATGTTCAGAAAACCTTAAAATAAGTTGTTTTTTTTATTGATATCACTATCTGTGGAATTTGAACTTAGTCGTCAACAGCACAGCTAATTATACTATGACTTAAAGATGACATTAAACTTCAATTGCAAATTTATGTTTTGAGGTTTTGCTAGACTCAAAAACGATCTACACAATCCTTTAGATTTAGTTGCCAGGCCCTCATTTTGAGAGTGTTTTTGTTTTTCTTCAGGCTTCCTGCATTCATCGTTGTGTGTCATTGTTCGTCAAAGTGTGCATTGTCGTCCTGTTTATCATACAACAAACAATATGATTGAACCATTTCTCCTCGGAGCAATGGGTGCACCGTTCTGCTGCTGCAGATATTAACTCTCCTAGATCTACAATATTATTGCAAAATTGAAAGCTCAAGTGACACCGCTCTGCACCTGCAATAAGCCAGGAAATAAGCTCCGACATCATTTTAATAAATTTAGCCGTCTTTAGGATCGGACAGCAAAATGGAAATTTGCAAAGAGCAGCCATGCTAACCATCCTAAGATGGTTTGTATTAAAGTGGCTGGTATGTGAATAACATTGATCTTTCCCTTATAGTTTGACCATATTATCTGTTTTCAGGATGCAAATGTAAACTGGTGGTGCCTTTGGTTGCTCTGTGGTGATGCTAGCTGTGGGTTCAAGCAAATAGGCATAAATTGACCGAAAAGATGACCTGTTTAAGGTCCAAATCCTGGTGAAGTGTAGTTAAAACATATCTGTCGGTGCCGTTCTGTTTGAAAACCTGCAGACACTTTCAGTAAGTTAGAATACAGCAGAAGAACCTGCTTATTTTAGGAACTTTATCACCAAGTGAAACACATTATCCAGATTCATTACACACAGATGGATGTTTGAAAGCCTTTATTTCTGTTAATTGTGGTGATTTTCCACTTACAGGTAATGAACACATGACATTTATAATTAGAGTATTACATTAGATCAATAAAAAATAGTGGGCTAATGAAATATATGTTTACTACCTGTTTAAAGGTTATTTTCAAAAGATACTTTTAGTCAGATAAATGGACCTCATTTGAATGCATATTCTAGTTTATTGATTAATATCAGTCACATATCAATGCTTGTTGTACACATTTTATATTCCACATTGCACACAAATTATTCGAATAGTTAATTAATGACTCCCCCTCCCTCAGAGTGCTACATGTTTTCCTGTGACTGTAAAAGCACTTCTGATTGAAATTGTGAACTTTTTTAAAAGGTTCATGTGTCATCATAGTACTTTGTTTTTCATTGAAGCAATCATAGATGGAGAGAATGTTGACCTGGTAACCCGGGATGAATACCTGCTGTCCTGTGTGACTGTTTTGTTTGGTTTTGTTGAATCAATATATATACATGAACAAAAGGGGAAGATGGGCTTAAAGCAGAAATAGATTAGCTGAACATTTCCCCAGTATTAGCTAATTACGATGTCATGTTAAGAAAAAAAAAAGAATAAAATCATACAGTTACAGGAATAAAATCGCAAGAGAATAGTCATAATATTCAAATAAAACTGTAGTATTAAGAGAATAAAGTCATATTTAATCTTTATTCTTGAAATATTGTGATTATTGTCATATTATTACAACTTTATTGTCATACAACTACTCATATACAGTATTATGACTATATTATTTTGACTTTTCTGTCATAATACCAAGAGTTTATTATATTTATACTATAACTTTATTCTTATTATCACAGCTTTATTCTTATATTATTATGACATTTTTCTAGTGATAGTATGATGTTTTTCTAATAATTTAAGGACTTCAGACTCTGAATTCTATTAGATTTTTTTGTTCTAGCGTGGCACTAAAACTCAGTCGTATCTAATAGCATAAATCTTCGTTTGATAATTTTCCCAAACTGGAGTCATTTACATAATTGGTTAATAACTGTGTGTTGTTTGTTGTTTGATTCTTTGGCTGTAGAATTATACCAGTATCCTTGTTTTTTATATATTTATTTTTTATTTTTTTCCACCACTTGTTCTTTCTGAAGGACACAGTGTGCAATCAAACAGCCTCCACCTGCACATTTTGACTGATATTTCTTTAAAAAAACACACACACCGTGAACTTGGGTCCCATTTTGCTGCCTTTCTCTGCACCCTGCTCAGTACCTGCTGGACATGCTGAGAGCATCTGGACAATAATATCAATTGCTCATGCAGACTCATGCCCACAGTGTTTCCTTCTCCCCTCTTTCATTTTTGCCCGGTGCAAATGTCCTAACTGGGCTCGACTTTACATTTTATGAGAGGACTTAGCATATAAAAGAGGACATGAGTTTTCCCTTTGTCTCATCATAAGGTCCCATGAAAGATTCAGATCAGGTTAAAGTCTCAGATTGTACCAGCCTTTCCTCTAAGAAAAAAACAACGACTCTAAACTGTAAAATTTAAGGAGTCACTTGTGATATATACATACATATATACACACACATGCACTGTTTTATATACACACACACACATACACACACACACACATATATATATATATAAAGAGAGAGAGAACTGTGTGTGTTTATATATGTATACACACATGCACTGTTCTTTTTGTTTTGTTTTTTTCTTTACAAAATTGCAGCAGGACTTTTTTTTCCTGACCTTTCTGTCAGTACTGTTCTGTTTATCTTAATGGAAATCTGCAGCTATTTTTTCCCTTTTGTTCTTTTAACCAAGAAAGAACCTGCGATGCATTTCTGTTTAACCCAGTATAAAATGAATGGCAAATAATTTACATTTCATAACACATCAACTCTCGGATCTAATCTGAACTATTTTCATCTCCCGCCATTGTGTGTGATACCTTTTCTTTCTTAGTGGGTTAAATCTGGTGCGTGTTCGTCGTTCACACGTGAAATAAAGTCTTCTGAGTACGCCGTGTCCATCCAGGGTGGCCATTTCTGACTAAGGGAACTGAGAGAGAGCCGTGTTTAGGGATGTTAAACATTAAAGAGTTGTCTTCTCATCGGATTATCTGTAGAAGAAGAAGTCAGAACGGCGCCGACTAGCACACCAAGATCTGCTTCCATCCAAGTGGAACACTTCTTCAGGCGAGCGAGACTTAAGAGACATAATCCCTTTTGGTATCGGCAAAGGGTGTCAATACGTCGACGCAAAATGGATTGGCTGTGGTGTTATTTTAGGGCTCTCTCTTGTTGATCACTGACGTTTATGGTTGTTGTCGGTTTGGCTTCTGTTGGTTCTTGTAGATCCTTCGACTCTCTAACAACAGAGAGCAATTAAGGCGGTGATAAAACACTTTGTCATGTCGGGTTTTATTGTGTGCACCCCAAAGATGTTGATATATTGTGCGCAAGACAGATATCGAAGGAAATAATTAGACATAGAAAGATAACGCTTCAAGCGCATCTCGAGGGTTGAACAAATAATGCTGCTGTTTGCAAGTTTCAAATGAGATTGCGTTTAAAAAAAAACTGTTCTGTCAGCATGACTAAGCGAGTGTTGTTAATCATGTCTGAGGGGATATTTTGAGAAAAAAAAAAATGGAGATGGTTTGGGATTTTTGAGGTAAGGTTCTGTTAAAAGGTAGAGAAAGGTAATTTCTCACCTAAAGTAAACTCTCTAATCTTAATCTTGATTAGTTTGGGTGAAAACCTGAGAAGGAGTACAACTTTAAAAACTTCAATCTCAAAAACATTGTAGTTGCTTCACCAATTCCTATTTCTTTAGACAGGATGTAAAATTATGTAAAATTGACTTTTTTGAGCTTTACATTATGTTATTCCCTCATCAAAAAACATTCCTGGAGTGTTGCCTTGATTCTTTCATGCATGTTTGAGAAAACCTTTGATCTTCCGATAACCAGTCTGCTCTGCAAAACGCCTGGGTGGAATTAGCCCCGCCTTCAAGGACAAAGCTCCTCTTCAGAGTTGCAGTTTCCAAGTTTCTTCATTACAGAGCTTCCCTCCTCTGTTACTCCACCACTCTGCTCCTGCAGACTAGCCAGGAACAATTAGTAAACAGTTGATGAAGCAGCACGTCTGCTGAACTCATTGCAGAAGCTGCTTCTCAGTGAAACTTTGGTAAAAACGTTGTTAAAGGGTTAACAAATGAGCAATGATATGATGACATCCTGAAGGCAGGTGTTCAGAAAGAGCAGGAGGTTCTTAAAGTGACAGAGGCTCAATTTGTAGGAGTCAAAGTACAAGGTAATATTTCTTCTAAGTCATGTTTGATATATAAAGCCTTTTTATATCAACTGAAGTTAAAATAGCTCTGTGTGGCTGGAAAACACATAATGCTGCCCCGTTAGCAGGGAGAGGAGAGTTGGTCAGACACATTTCGGTCGGTCCTGTTTTAATCTTCGCCTGACCTCTGACTGAGGGCGAGGTTCAACTTCCGGCAGGAATGAAAACTCTGAACATACAACCTGGGATAAAGAGTAATAGTTTCAACCAAAGCATATTCATAAAGTAAATGACAACTCTCCATAAATCTAATTCTGTGTCAAAACTCAAAAACGTATTTTCACAGTTGCCTCCTCTTGTCCAACATAGTCTGAAAAGGAGAACACAAGAAACTTCCAGCCTGTGGATGAGCAAAGCTCACTTAGAAACTCTTGAGCTATCCCTTTAAATCACTGCGGCAAAATCAGCTATTTACTGTTGTTAATGCTGCTAAAAGTTAAATAAACGATCTGGCTTTTGTTGCTCTTACGCTGCAAAGTGACTGAACTGCTACATTTACCATACAGGAAATGATGCTCTGAGTCGTAGACAACGTATTTCAGGACATTCCTTTTATATCCAACATCAATATTTGGTGCTGCAGCAGCCCAGCTCTTTCGTTGAGCTCATTAAACTTTCATTGTGTCTCATCTTACAACTGCTTTATCCTGGACCTTGGATCCTGCGGGTTATGGATGCTGATGCCTAAATGATTTTAAAACCTAATGTTTTAAAGATTAGAACACGTGGCCCCTTGAAATTTGAAATGGAGTACCTAAAATTTGTTCACCCATCCATGTTCCTTATAGTCGTTCCTGAGGCTCTACCAGCAAAAGCACTTATGCGCCAAAAACACAAAAAAAGAAAAAAAAAACTCTGATTGCAGTAGTTATGGAGCTTATTTTAAATGTTTAAATTAAACTAAAGATGTTGCTGGAATTACTATTTAGATCCAAATTACTTTTTAAAAGATTGACAAGCTTATTAAGCAGGTAATAAAGTAAAATAATCATTTTTACTGCAAGGATAATTAGCCCGTTGGCATTTGCATACTTGATTATTTGCCACGCCGGATTACGTCTCGGAAATTTGGAAAGTTGAAGCACTAATATTGTTTGCTTCATTCGATAAGTGCCAGAACAGCTGCGGGGTAATAAATGGCTTCTTTAAAAACATCCTCAGAAAGCCTTTGTCTCTCCTCCGCCGCAGGACTAAAAGGAGACATTTTGACTTTTCATTCTGAACTCAGACAGTGCTGCAGGCAGAGTCACATCAGACTTGTAATGAGACTTTGTTTTTGTTTTGTTTTTTCATGGAATGGGGAACATTTAACTTTAGATGGTACATGTCATCAGTGAAATAACTTCCTGAGTCAAAATAAAGTTTGCAGAGAGATTCATTTTTTAATCACATCCAGACACACCCTCCCCCCTCACCTCTGTAAACAACGATGGAAGGAAGTTGCCTTGGGGATTCTTTCTTGTGACAATACAAATGTGATGTTGTCTCTGTGATGCATAGTCCTGCTTTCTGTTGTGTTAGAGTTGCGACTTTGTGACTTCAAGCTGGACCGCGGAAGTACAGGGGAAAGGACACAAAGTCTTGAAAAGAAGTTCGGTATCTGGGAGTTGAAAAGTCTCTTAGATAAACTGCAAAATGCAGAAAGTGAGACTCAGAGACTCAAGAGCTTTGTGATCAAATTTGACATTAGAATTTTACTTTCCCTACCGAGAAGGCATCTGTATTAGAAAGTTCACTCCAATCATCCATTTGCCTCCAAAAAGTTTAAACATCTAAATATTCTCATTTTAAATTGAGGTATTTTACGTAGCGATTGTTTTATGCGTCTGTGGAATGTGCATAGTTTTCCAGTCTGTGTGGGTTGGCAGACACACAAGGTCACGATAGCTCTAAATACCTAGAGTCAGCTTGGCTTTCTGTCTCAGATTAGGACATTTCACCACACGGCTTCTCTGTTTCTAAGGAGGATGTCTGTTGGGTGTTGTAGCTGTGATGTGCACAATGTCACCCCTAAAACATTGCCTTTTATAAATGAACTGAAAAACTCTCAACTGTGCCTGGTAAAAAAGAAGAAAAAAGAATGTGTAAAAAGCCTGAAACTAAATACATCTTTTCTTCAAGTAGCACAATCTGACACTCAAATTATGCTGTAGTCCTCTGCCAGTGAGCTTCCTAGAATTTCTTTAATTTTTCTTATCATCCTCCTTATTGTTCACAGTGGCAAACCAGCTTGGCTCTTATACAACCTGGTTTGCTGATGTTCTTGTGATTAAACTGTTTAATCTTGTCTCTTACTGTGGAAATGGCCATTTTTGTTAGGTTGACAACATTCTTTGTTGCTGTATGTGGATTTGTAAAGACCGACACACATCTTGACACCTGGGAGGTGACTTCGGTTTACGTCTCATAGAAGTTCCACCATAAAGCACGAATCATTTCCCTTCCTCTGGCCAAGCGACTGGCGAAATTCGAGTGTGCGTTGGGTTCACCCCTAAAAGATCAAAAACAGTTGCTTTTAGCTGTCGTTCGATGCTTTATACATATATATTATTTGTCTTTCCCAAATGGGACATTCACGGGGAGCGTGGCAACGCTACATTAGTCAGACAGTGGGGAAGTTATCCCATCAGACCGTCAGTTCCCGAAACTGCACCCATACAAAAAACCTCGTATAAACCTCGTGGAAGCGGACACAGGGTTTGTCCAACCCCACCAAACCGCACACAGAGTAAAAGCTTGTGGGATCCAAATGAAACAGTCTCTGAAGGCCACAAGAGGGTTTAAAGTTTTTCCTAACATTCCAACATAAAAAGTGTAGCATATAGTAGGAAATCTGAAACACATTTATTTTTTCTTTGTAGAAATTCTTTGGGATGCCACTGGATTAAAGACTAACTTATATGCTGAGAAACCAACCGATGACCACTATCCAACGATTTTCAGGAATATAGAAAAATCACAAAGATCTTGAGAGAGAAGACTTAAAGCAAGTTATTTTTTAGAGACTTTGAAATGTTTAAAAACACAAAAGACCCTGAATTGAACATATTTTCTTCAGAAGCAGGTCAGGTGTTTGTCCAGCTTAAACGTTTAAGAGTTGGCTGAAATAAATGTAGTTTTGCTCCATCTCTGGCTAATTGTAATGTTTACCTAGCGTTTTTCCTCCAGTGCCTCATTTCCCTTTCCAGCCTCTGCTGCAGTTCCTTATCTGTTCATTTATTTGCCTGTCAGATCCTCTGCTGCTGCTGTCGGTCGGTTGCCTTGTTTCCCTCAATTCTTTTCATCATTCAATCCCTATTAATCATGCGCCTTCCATCTCATCTCTGCGTTTTGGCTTCTCCACTACGCCATTATGTGACAGAACAGGGAGAGATTCGGATTAACGGAGACCTGAACACAGCGGAGCAAAGATACTTTACTTCAGCTTCTGTCTGTTATGGAAAGAGAGAGACATTTTTCAGAAATAGTCAGATCTACATTCTGTAGAGAATAGAGGCAGGGACGGTTGGTAGTGCTGACTGTGCCACATTCAGAGTAATCATAAAAATGAGAAGCTAAAGACATTTTAAAAATGACTCATTATGCAAAATTGCTTTTTGCACATTTCTGTACTTCCATTTGGATTTCTGCTGCTTCTAGAAACAACCCAAGTGCTATAAACCATCCAACCAATAACTAACTTGTTTATTGGTGTCTGGAAAACGAGCCCTTTCAAAATCCTCCCAATGATTACATCACAATGAACGGGCGATGCTCTCACAGAGCCCAGTCCCTCACCAGCCAAAGTGGAGCTGTGCTCACTTGGTTAATAGAAAACGAGTATGTTTGGTCTGTTGGTTTTACTACTGGAAAGGACGAGTGTTTTGTCGTCTGCTACAATAAACTGCTCCATGCAAATTCTCCAAGTCGCTGAAAACAGAGCTGCTTGGCTTCATTTCACGTTTTAATACCAATGTCCTGGCCACATTGCCAATAGAAGATTCTAGTTTGCACAAATCTTTTGAAAACAACCAATATTTTCTCCATGCTACACGTGAATTAATTTGAGTCCTTTTTCATCACTATGAAGGAGTTACAAAGGAGTTATGAAGGAGTTATTGACTTATAACAATCTCCTATATTTGTTGGAAACTTACTTGTAAATTAGATTTGTCTTTTTTCACATGTACTAAGATAGTTGGACTAGAAACTAGACAAAATTACTTGGTAAGATTTTGCGTTTTTGCCATGTGATTGTGCAATATCCAAGTCAATATTCAAAGTTTTACAGTCGTACAATTGCACATCTTTTTGCAGCCATTTTCATGTGCATTAAGTCTGGACACCGAGTTGCTTCAGTAATTTAATTGCATTATAGTGATGTAGCTCTGTATAAGTGATTATTGAAATAAAAATTATGGAATAGCTCAATAAAATAATTTACTGGATGATTTTTCAATCTTGTAAAGATAAATATGTTTTTTTCACCTAAATATTGAGTTTATTTTTGAATGAATCTTATGCTTCTGCTTTGAGGAGTTGAGAGATATAATCTGACTCATGAATACAAAGATTTTTCTGCTGTTCAGCAATGTGGACAGTATGATGATAATCATGGCCACAGTCAGAAGGAACTGAATATTCATGGTTCTGTACAGGAGGAAGGACAAGTCTTATCTGATTCAGGCAGCAACATTTCTTATTGATCATCTGGAGGGGAAGCAGAGTCTTTATCGATACAAACTAATCCACATGAACTGCATTCAGGTTGTGTTGTGTTGTCACAGAGAGAACCGTTAAGCAATTACAGAAATATCTGGACCCACACAGAGAGGAGCGAACACAGAGCTAATCATCAGTTTCACCAAAACACCGTGACATCTTGACTCTTTTCAATTCTGCTGTTGATGGTGTTTCTGGATGTGAAATATGTTACATTCCTACTTGAAGACATACATTTATGTCATCTATTTCAGTTTTTTATAACATTATATATATAATTTTTAAGTAAATAGCGTCCTAAAGAAATGGGAACTGTAATTGGAAACATTTTTTAAGATCGATATTTGTGTTTGTGGTACTATGAACAAATCAGTCAATTTCAGCAACAGGGCAGTCAGTTCAAAATGCTTAACATCTTAAAACAGAAAAATAAAAGCATTGAAATACATAATACAGTCAATAATAAAAGAAAAGTCACAAACATTCCTTTTCATCAAATTATCCATAAGCATAAAATATGTTGGGCAATGTCCCATTTATTATGTTTAAAGAGCAACAGGTGTGTTTTATCCTTGATTTAAAATAATTGAGTGTTTCAACTGTTTTCCAGATTTGTGGTGTGTAGAAGCTGAATGCTGCTTCTCCATGCTTATTATAGTCTTTTATTATTATCACAAAAGTACCACAAAATATTGAGATAAAGTCCAACAAAGTAAACAAAGTCTCCTACCTCTACATTGTAAGATTTCAAAACAAGAACTATGGTACAAACATTAAGAGTATATCGTTGGAACAATCAATATTTAATGAGGGCATCATTGAAAATGAATATGAACAAAAAAAAACCCAGCAAGATTTAAGTACCTACATCTTGATAGAAATATCAGACATGTTCATATTCTGAAGAAAGAACAAGAATAAGAAAGGTTACGCTGTTAAAACAGAAAAAGGAAAACTATTCTAAACAGGCGGCCTTACATTTCCGACATGCTGCACACCTCCTCTTCAGGTGCTTTCACAGCTATTCACAGTTTCAAAGATGTGACTAAAACATTTCAGATGATGGCCAGGTGAGTAAAAGAAACCTCCGAACCAGCTGTGAAGGTTAAGGACAGTAAAGGAAAAAAGAGGTGATAAGCATGAAATATCTAAATGAAGCCCTTCTTGCATCACTCAGCATCTGCAGGATTTTACCATCAATTTAAGTCATGTGCTTTATGCATTCAGAATGAAATGACACAATTACGCAAAAAAAAAGAAGGTAAAACATATGCAGCTTTCTTCATTAATTGAATTGTTAAGCATGGCAGTGGGTTCTAGCAAAAGTGAAATAAAAATATTAAACCTGTTGCATTTTGGAAAGCTTTTGGGAATTTGGCATGCAAAACAAATTTACACAGTTTTTCACGCATCAACTGCACTGCAAAAATGCAAAATCTTACACTTTATTTTTGGTTTAATTTCTATTACAAATATCTTACTACACTTGGAAAATGATTATTTCACTTATGAAAATACTTTTTTTCTCAGAAGTGAAATAATCTGAATCAGGTCCAGAATTACTAAGTAAGACTTTGTGTTTTTGCAATTTTGTATTTATGGAAGAATATGTTGTAACAGTGTTTGTATTGCCCTCATTTACGCAGATAAATAGACATGAACTGCACACACTTTACAAGTGCCAGCTGTGGTTATTATCATTAAATCTGAGTGATTAATAAAATCTGCTGCTCATTTGTAGCTTTCACAATGATGTTTATCTTTTCCATCCTGTGCTAGTTTATATCAACTCACGCACGTTGATTAAATTGGCTTTTTTTCTTTTGTTGGAGTCATTAGATTGTAATAATTTTTTTTTTTACATTTTTTATTCATTTTCCTCTTGTTTTGAACCTGAAATTAAGCAGCTTGTAAAGTTCGCTTCAAACCGAGCGCTCTGAGTGAATCATTTATCATCATTCTGACATTTAATGATGATGTGTTAAAAATAACAAGAGTGATGGTTTTACAGGTACACAGGGTGCATCAGCAGCTAAATGCTATTAATACTGGCAGCCGCTATGTAAAGACAGATGCTTTGATGTTGAAGAACCTCATCTTAAGAGAATTGAGGAGACTTGTGCACACGCTGAGATAAAAAAAAAAGAAAAGAAAATGACATGAATACTTAGCTTTGTTTATCAATTGGAAAAAAAATGCTTGTGTGATGATTTCTTCATATTGTCAGGGCTTTTTTAAACTCAGACAGAAAACACACTTATATGTTCTGTAGGACAATCATTCGTGACCTAATCATGTGGTAAGAAGGCTACTTTTACATGAAACGGATGCTAAATCTCATGTTGTCACCCAGATTTCAAACAAGATGCATGTTGGGAGTGCTGCATAATTGCATTAGCCGCGCGGCATATTTGTGATGCGGGTCTTGGCACCTAATGCACAGGAACGGTTTCCTCACATGAAGCAGCCAGACTGGATTCCCCTCGCAGCCGATTAGGATGCAGTCTGCTGCTTTTAAATGAGATGCATATACACACACAGACACACAGACAAGCTTACGCCAATGCAACCAGCTTGTGGCGCGTTGTAGTAAATTTCATCTTCGTTTGCTTCTGTTTAGGATGTGAGTTCCATTTGTGCAAAGAGAAAAACGGAATCTACTCCAGCAGTGCCAAGTACAGTTTTTGCTTGAGATCATCCGAAGTTGCGAGGGGATTCAAAAGGTTCTGAAACCACAAACCTAAATCTGTATATTTGGATTCTTACACAATAGTCCAACACAAAGAGCAAAAATTATGCTTTTTTTATTATAAAAATCCAAAAAATGAGGTAAACATTGGTATTCAATTACAAATCTGACACCCCCACATAAAATCCAGTGTAAACAGTTGCCTTTGCAAGTCACGCAGTAATTGAGTTGTGTGAAGGTCTCAGAGGTTTGTTAAACAACATTATAATTCAAACAGCATCATGAAAACAAGATGTTCATCTGCAAAAAACACAGTATTTTTTCTAGTCCAAATATCTTAACACACTTGAAATAAGATGAAACTGACTTACACGTAACTTTTCAGCAAGATATAGGAGCTTGTTTTAAGTCAATCATTCCTCAATATTGATGAAAACGGCCGACTCTCTGTTATTCCTATATTGAGTGGATACAGTAGAGGCTTCTACACTTCCAATATCTCTGCCCTCTGTCGCTTTTTTCAGCAATTAAAACAGTCTAATCCGTTGTTAACCTGTTTTTCCGAGCCGCATTTAAACACAACATGAGCGCTATGACCCTGGCACTGGGTTTACACTCCTGTGCAGCAGCGAAGTCGACCTGCTGCTGCTGTGCAGAGCTACGCAGGTGTGTTAGAATCATGGCAGCAAACCAGCAAAAAGCAAAGAACTGTTAACAGTTTTTCCCCCAAACTAACCGACTGAATTCAGTAAAGTGGTTGAATGCAGGTAATGTTAGCTAAAAGATGACTAGCTAATACCAATACAGCACCTTAAATTTGTTAAATAGCAGTCTGCAGGCTACTGATATTGTTTATGTTCAAAAGCGTGTACTTGTTACATTGAGTAACTTTTTTGGGAAAACGGTACTTACATGAGTAGTTTTACAACTCTGTACTTTTTTCTTTTACTTGAGTAAAGTTATTATTGCTATGTATGAACTTTGCCCCCCCGCCCCCGTTAGACTCGTCTGGAGCCGGAGCTGCATAGCCTGCATGTTCCTGAGGGTCACAACATCACAGATGAATGTTCCACCTCAGCAAATTTAACTTTCTGCCAATTATTTGATTTCGTTTTGGTCCATAAGCAGCAAAGCAGCTCCAGACTGTAACTCTACCACTTACCCACTACCCAACCCTAACCCTCATGTTTTACTGTAAATTGGACACCCTTCCTCTGAAATGCTGTGTTACTTTTACAAGCATTGTAATGGGACACACACCTTCCTAGAAGTTCCACTTTTATCTTGAAAGCCACCCAAAGATTATTGTGTAACCGAAAAAGAAAGAAAGAAAGAAAAATAAAATCAGGCGTGTGAAAAATAGGTTTGGCACAGGAATCATAATAACATATTAAAATAAAAATGTGTAAAGCATGTGAAGCAATGCTAAAGGAACAAATTTGCTCCAAATTAAACATGAATTTCCCCCCAGTCCTCCTCTCTCTCAACCTCACAGGAGTCCGTTCGATTACGCCTGCAGTATCTTTTATTGATTTATTCTTTAAACCGATATGTAAGGCTGATACGACAAGACACAAGATATGTGGTTTTACAGAAGCAGAGGCTAAATCCACACAAGCCGGAAATGCATTTTCCTCAAATGCAGCGACAATTTTCTCTGCAGGAAATATTAAGAAGAAAGAAAAAAAAGCCAGATGTTGCCGTGTTAAAGCTAACACGTTTTCCTCTCATGCAGCATCTCTCCCACCTTCGGATTATTTATGTGGTGCTGGTAAATGTGCTGAGCACGGCGGAGTGTATAAATAGCTGCGTGGACATCATCAGAGACTGCAGCTCACACAGGGGAGAGAAAGGAGGGAAAGAGCTTACAACCAGGGCATCAGATCATTAGCAGCAGAGACTATCTGGCCTGACTCATCAAGAATTCAGGGGAACTCTGATCCGTGGCCTGTGTGTATTTTTTCATGGATAACAAGACCTGACCTTTTTGGCTACATTACAAGGTCTTCTTTTGGTCTATATTCAATAATTATTTTTTCTCGATGTTGATTTGTTCTCCAGGTATGACGGCGTATTAGAGTCATTGTCGGTAGAAAACAAGAAGAATAAATTTCCCCCCGCACCCTTCAAAAAACCACTGGGAATTTCTGAGCTTGAAACATCAAAAAAATTTCTAGACAATGCTTAGAAATTTTGAGATCAACCTAAAAAATATTTTAGAAAAATAAAAGAACGTTTTTGAGCTACAAAAGTTTTAAATTTGCTTGAAAAAACTCAACAATTGCGAGTTTCACATCTGGAATTTTCTATGAAAGGAAAAAAAAAATTGAGATTTTGAAAAGTAAAACATATGCTCAACAAAAGTCAGAAATTTTAAGAATAGCCTCAGAAATTTTCTAGAAAAAAATATAACATGGACATTTTCAGAGTTTCAAAAGTTGAAAAAAATTTGACTTAAAAACAGAAAATTTCCGAAAGTCATTTTTACAAAAACTTTTAATCTAGAAAACGTCCACGCTTTTTGGCGGAAATGTACTCCTCCATGTTTTTGATTTACAATGGCCCTGATACGTTGCCGTACTCTATGCTTTCCCTTTGACTGAATCACTTTTTTCATCTGTGTCTCAGTAAAAACTTGGAGATCTTGCTGGGTTATTAAAAATAGCTACTTAACCAGAGGAATTATTAGAGCATCCCTTATTTGATGTGATTCTCTCAGGCAACTTGTATTATTGCTCAGCGTCATGGCGGTCACTGCCTGCACCTCACAGATATTTCCCTTCTTAACCCAGAAGTCACAACTTTTCATTCTGAGATAAACAGTTTCTCATTATTATTATTTTTTTCCCCTGATTACTTTAGATTCCCATTGTTGTCTCTGTTTACTGGAGTGTTTCAGCCTCTCTGCAGCGCCGGCCAGCCAGCTAGCTGCTGCCTTGCCTCAGGTTGTTGCTTTTTTTTTTTCCTTCTGGAGCGCTCTCAGTTCTGGAGGTCACATTGGCTGCCCTGAGGGTGCGTGTTGTGGTCAGCGTGCCAACTGTGGGCATGCTAAGAGGACCATATGCTGCCTTTGAATCCGTGTATCAGGACTGTCTGAGGAAATTTGGTAGATGGTGAAGATGTGAGGAAAAGGAAAGCATGCAGAACATTGGACTGGATGTCTTGTTTTATCTTTAGCTTTCAGAATTGAGGTGAATGTTATTCGCATGCTGCCTTCAGATACAAATCACAAAGACGGCATAACCAATACTGATAAAATATGGTATGAATTTCATGTCTGTATTTGAAATTATGCTTAAAAAACACTTTTTTGATATTTAGAGTATGTTGACTTGCAAAGCATGAAATCACAAACATAAAAGTGTAAGAAATTTTGTCCAGAAGAAAATAAAGCAGAACTCAGGAAAAAAACCAGAACACGTTTTTTTTCGTGTTCTGTTAAGTTCGCATTCGTCAAACTCCAGTTCGTTTGCCTTTAAGGTTCGGTTTGTTTGCAGAGGTGTGAACACGCAATCAAACCCAAAAGATAAAGGTATTAAAAAAAAAACAATCTTGATTCAGTTAAAGTGAATTCTGGGTCAACGCCAAAAGCAGGAAGCTAACTTTAGCACTGAGCATTCTGGGTAAATACAACCAAAACAAACGCGGGTGTCTGGCACTGGAAATGTTTTGTGGTGTTTTACCAAAGACAAAGAGTACAGCCACTAAAATTTGACACCACTCCATTTTAATTTGAGAAGTTGTGCTCATGTCTTCTTCTGAAGTTTTTGTGTTGTTTCCCTTAGAAGCTGTTGGTGCAGCACCACAACAGGCGACATGGTTAACAGCATTTCCTAAGAATTTGGTTTGTTTGACTCAGTGCAGTGTGAAGCAAATCATATCAGCTGAAAATGTACCGAATATTGTGATTACAAAAAAATACCATGTGTTCGCTGTCTCATGTCTTCCGGCTTTGTTTTGATAACTCCAGTAGGTAAATTTGTGACAGAGTGCTGTGATCATATAAAAGATGTTTTTGACTTGGGTTTTATAACACTAAGGGTCTTTTTTTTTTCAGCACATAAAAGCCTCAATAAATTCTGCTCTAAACGCTTCCTTGAACTCTCATTTGCAGCTTTCTGCTGTTAGAAATCAGAGATCATCTTGTTTTGATTGTAAGTGTTCACAGAAAATATTTGTTGCTTAAAACTGCGTTTTAATTAATAGAACAGGTGATGTTAGGACATCTGTTTGAAAGAAGGCCGAGATAAATATTCATATTTGTACAGTCGTTGCATCTGTGTTGTATTCCCTTTACAGAAATCAGAATACCATAGAAGAAGCCTCCCTTCATTTACGTAAGGAACGGTTTTTAAAGATGGAATTTCATGGTTTCATGGTTTTTAATACAACTATCCAACAGTACTGGTTTAGCATTTTAGAGACACTCTGCCAGGTTTAAAGGATGTGCTGATTCAGAACTGTATTGATTTGGACATTACAGCAGCCTTGGGTCACACCCAGCACCAGACACAGGAGACAAAAGAAGTGAGTTTTTCAATCAGAGACCATTTGGTATTTGAAGGAATATTCCTCTAGATAAAAAAAAACAACAACATTGAAAGAGCATGGAAAGTAAACTATTTATTCTGTTAGTCTTGGAGGGAAAATAAAACATAAAAGCTCCCAGTTTCCCAAATGGCTGCCCCATTCTGTGCTTTGAACTTCTGACGTCCTGACACTTTGAACAAATAGATGTTTGTCCTTGAGGATGACTGCATCCAAGAAGCCCTGGTTTCCACGCTGGCTTTACAACTGCACTACCAAATAAATAATTTATCATGGAAAAGTCAGCAGCTCTATGAATATGAAAGACTGTGTTATTCTAAATATATTTTTACCATTTTTTTGTTTCTTCCCTGGCTTGCTTTTCTTAAATAGTCAAATCTACTGATCTTTTATATATGACGGCATGTTTTGCGATGACTGTTTAATAAAATATTAGTTTTATTTGAAAAGTTCAGATGGGACATGTATGGAATCCCCACAGAATGATCAAAGTGAGTAGAAGTATCAGTGTTTACTCAAGAATTCAAAACAAAAAAAAAACTGTTTTGGACAGTGTGTATGTGTGTGTTAACATGTCATCTTGTAAGGCCAATTTTTCTGTAAAATACTACATTATGAGGAGGATCCAAAGCCTGGACCCCAGAAGAAGATGGGTTAGGGGTTTAATTTTAGGTCTAAGGTGTGAATTAAATTTAGGATTTTGGAGTAGACTAGCGATGATAAAGGTTATGACTTAGTTTTGCATAAATGAAGAACTAAAATACAAAATCCTCAGTTTGGTGGTCAAGCAACGTAGTATGTCAAAGTGACCAAACCTTCATTTGTGCTGACAGAGAGTGTGCACAGTTCAGCATGAGATAAAATTGCTATTTTTCGGCCAGGTAGGTGAAATCATGATAACATTTATGTTAGCTTAATAGCACTGGTACATTGTTGCAGCACAACAACATCTCAGTAATGAGATCATGCTGTTGAACTTTCAACATGCATAAAGCAACATATCTTCCCTTGCTATTGAGAAGAGAGGCTGATCAAATATGTTGGTCAATGTTTCATTTATTATTGTTGAAAAGCAATTCTAAACTGGAGGGGTTTTTAATCTTGATTTAAAGGAACTCAGTGTTTCAGTCATTTTACAGTTTTCTGGAAATTTGTTCCAGATGTGTGGTGCATACAAATTGAATCCTGTTTCTCCATGTTTCTCCAGAACCAGAAGACCTGAGGGGTCTGGAAGGTTGATAAAACAACAGCAGATCTTAAATGTATTTTATAGTATGTTCTTTGAGCTACATGGAGCCAGTGGAAGGCCTTTACGAGTCTTGCTGCGATGTTAGCCCTTTAATCCTTGAAATGTTCTTCAGGTGACAGAAGGCTGACTTTGTAACTGTCTTTATGTGTCTCTGAATGTTCAGGTCAGAGACACTGAGCTTTTGGGCCTGATTGCTGGTGTAATAACTGAAGATGTGCACTGGCTGTACGTTGCAGCAAGAATTTAAAGTTTTATTTTTTGGAAATGAGGACAACGTTCAGGAGCGGCGTCCATAATAGATTTGGGGTGTTTGAAGTCTCCCTCGCTGGAAAAGAAATCCAATCAGTCTGGCTTGCTCTCCGACATCTCATTGAAAGGTCTTAAAGAAAAATTAATGATGTAAAACTTTTAGAAACTACATTTTTAATCATTGGTTCCGGTAATCAATCCAAAACATTCATACATTTTGAAAAACTTGTTTTTAAAGCTACAGTGGAGGAAGCTTTCAGAGCGGCACACCATGTGTTTGTGGCAGAGATAAAGAAGCAGCGAGAGACAGCGTGTGGGTTTTCATGACATTTGATCTTTAAAAGATGTTTTAAAACAAATCTGCTTTTGTGTTTGAGTGCAGAACCTGTTTTCTCTTCTCAACAATTCACACATCCTACTACTTTAACGTTTTTAAATTGAAAAAAAAAAAAATACCCGGCAATAACCCAAACATGGATTATAAATCCTCCTACGGTCATCATCTTCTCTCTCCATTTGAGCGTATGTGCAAGTGCTTGACGTGTGGGAGCCCGATGGGTAGGCGTAAGGGCCAGTTAGCATGCATTCACAACATGAAGCTAAAGCAACATGAAAAGCTCTGAAGTGAGAGAGAGTTTGTACAGCGCAAACTCTTCCGTTCCTGAGGGCCGGGGGCTTCGGTGGGACTTGAACACAGTGTGCTCGTCTCTTTGAAAAGTGACGTCCATGAATTTGTTCTCACTCCGCTGCCGTGGATCAGCCATAACACTAACCCATTGCGCCGCATGAACCTCATGTTAAAGGAATCCACAATTAGTTGAACTTCTTTGCCTCAATATGTTATCGTTTTCCTATTAACTAAAAATGTGCTGTTTGTGATATATCAAAACTCATAACTACTTCACAAAATGTCTATCATTTGTTACATGTTTCACCCATGGAGTTTGCCTTTTTATCAACTATGCAATGTTCTGTACTGGAATCTAGTGTAAACACAGGAAGGCTGATTTTACCAGAGTTGTTGTTTATCATACTGCATTTGACTGGTGTAAATGTAGACATTGCTACACTGTGTTGCTATTGGCTGTAAATTAAAACACAAAACAAAAGAAAACAGTGATGTGAGTCTGGATCGCTTCCCACATGAAATAAAAGAGCGCTGTAGGAAAGAGCCAATCACAGCTTCCGAAGGATGTACAGCTCAACATTTCTCTCCAGAAGACTTTGAGTCATTCGTACAAGCAAAACTGAGGACGGCCCTAACTTACATTTGATTTTGCAAGCTAAAAACAAATGCACTGCTGACTAATTTTATTCACAAACCTGCTGAAAAACGCTGGGAGAAACATCAGACAGGCAGCTCTGGCAAGTCTATGAAATGACAATGGAGCTTTTGCTACTGCCGCTGGTACTGAAATTGAAACCAGAGACCGACACCGAACTGTAGACCGGACCCTTACTGGACTAGACACAGAATTATAGAACTACTTATCGAATGGGGCACTCTGACCAGAGGTACGCATCATTCATTTTCATTTATGCAGCTGATGATGGCAGCAACACAAATACCAGCTTCAACTCTATCCTCTTCCTCTGTTTGGTCCTCCTTATCTTCATCACATATTGCACATTTTCATCCAGTTCAATTTGAAAGAGCTTACTGATGTCACTCATTGCTGTTTTGGCTGGACGGAACTAGCGCAGTCGGACGTTTAGATGCCATTTACCCAGAATCAATTGATGTGACAATATTTTTTTAAAATGTATAAAAACTAAACAGCCTACAGTATTATTACTCTTTAGTTTTTACATATAAAAGCAATATTTCTCAAACTGTATTGTTGCAACTAATGGTGGATGTAAAATGTTTGCTGTCGGTTTCTTTTTTGGGGGGGCGGAGGGGTGATTGATTGCGGCGGTGAAGGAGGCCTTTTTTTCATCAGCACCCGGCTGAACAAACTCCGAGCAAAGCTTTCGGTGTCGAGGTTTACCTTGTTTGCACTTCGGGAAGTGGTTGGTAAATATGCCTGGCTTGGACAAACACGCTGCAAAGCAATGACTGCTGGTGATAAAAAGAGGAAGAAAAAAAATAGAAAAAGAGAAGGACTGTTGAGATTCTAATCGAGATTGCTGCTTTGGCAATTAGATTTGACGGAGGGGAATCAGAGCTTCTCCTCAGTTGTCATTATTAACGGAGATAAAGAAGTGGAAAGCAGCTCTCTTCTCCCCTCCCCTTACAAGCTTCAGTTAACTGTGACTTCCTCATGTTTGTCCCCAGTTTTCCAGCTGGGAGAAAAAAGGAACGGTTCCCTCGAAAAGCTTTAGCCTTCAGAGGCTTAAAACAAACACTTTTTTTCTACGATGACCCTTAAAAAACAGTCAGAGATACACTGAGAGAAATGTATTTGTGTTAAAGTGGCCCAAATCTAATTTAAAATCAGTAGGGCTTGAAAATTGCTGTTTACAAAATTCAATCTAACTAAGCTGAGCAGCAAAAAAAAATTGTTTCTTCAAGTACAAAGTTGCACACATACCCATTGGATTTGCAGCCATACACAGCAATAGGCAGTTGCACACCACATATTTTAGTTTCTTTTTTTATTAGTAAAAACTGCAGAAAAACCAGAAAAATATTATTCTACTTTACTTCACTTTACTTTTTGTGCTACTTTGCGTTTTGTCTAAAATGCTAATAAAATATTTTGAAGTCTTTGAGAGTTGCATGACAAAATGTCAAAAAGTTCAAAGCAGAGTAATAATTTTTCAATGAACATCACAAGAAATGTTCCAGCTGAAGCGACTTTTCATTATGCCTACTATGATGAGAAAATCAAGTTGTGTTCAAAAGAAACTGCACAAAATCTCAGAAAAACTCTTTTCTTTCTTTCTTTTTATCTGCTCCTTCAGATACATGCTGAATATGTGGTATTATTTTACAAAATGGCTTCAATCAAAGCTAATATTTTCACTTGGGTTAGGTTGAGTGGAATATGAGTTTCTTAAGAACCACAATTGATGCCATGAGACCCCATCAGAAATGTTTTCTGATGCCGTTTTCACTGCACGGATTACCAGGGCACCGGTCTGAAAAGAGTTTCACGCAGAACAGAAAGAAGTCTCATCTTACAATTGAGTAATACCAGAAATAGATGTTATTTAATCAAGACCACATTGGAACATTGGAGTGAGATGAAACTGTTATGGCCTGCAAAAACCCTCCAGTACCTGTTTATGGATTTTAAACAAACAAGATGCAGATCTCAGCCTGCCTCATACCAGCGGTTTGAAGCTGCAGGTGATCAATATTAAAAATATGTGGAATGATTTTAAATGTAAAAAGAACAGAGAAAGTTAATTTTAGCACTTTTTTGATATATGCATTGCCTAGAATGTCTGCAGTAAACTAGTCTAGATGTTTATTCACTTCATGTTTTTGTCCAGTAAGAATAAGTTCCTCAATTAAAAAATATAAAATAAAAAATATGTTATTGAATATATTCTGTTCAATATAATGTAAACATTTGTATTAGTGTATTTGTAAAAAATAATGTATCTTTTTCAAAGGTTCTTGTACCTTTTGTTTTTCTGCATGGATTTAATTTAATGAAGGTCAGGATTGGCTCTTCAGAGTGTAAAGGCGGCTTCTCAAAGAGGTTGATTTACAATGTCTTTTTTATTGTTTTTCAATGCAGTGTTAAATCTATTCTCAATAAATATATCAAGGTTCTTTACAAGACAGGTGTGTCAAATTTATTTGATTAAATCTGAATCAAACTCTGTATACCTGATATAAATTAAAGTATGATTCAGTTCAGTGTAAAAAAAACACTAGTTTATCTATTGAAGGGAACAGATAAAGCATGTGGTGACAGTGGAAAGCAATTACTCTCTTCTGACCTCCAGTGGAACCTGGTTTAGTTTTTGCCTTTATCCAGAGTGACCTACAAATAAATAGAGTTAATATGAACACCAGCCTGTCACTCTAACTTTAATTTTCCATAAAAAAAAATGACAGATAAAAAATATAAAGTGTATCTGCATCGCAGGCAAAAACTGTGAGCTTTCGGATCAATTCTATTCTTAGAATATCAAAAAACGGGTAATAAATCTGCAGCCTGAGAGTAAAGAACATGCAGTTGGGAACATGCAGAAATATCATATTTTTAATAAAAGATGGGGCTCTGTTATTCAGAACAGAATTTGATGGGACTACTCTGGATTAAACAGAGAGCAATTGAAGAGAAGCTAAAATTGATCCCAATTTAACTCTCATCAGAGCTCTGTCTGCAGCATTTCTACACCTGAAATAAGACAAAACTAACGTAGAAGTAACTTTTTAGCAAGAGATGTTTTAAATCAATAATTTCCTAAAATTGAGGAAATAGCTCCACTGGCAGATTATCTTGTGTGAAAACTAGTATGTTTTTATAAATTAGGCAAGCCTCTATGTCATGCTGAAAAGTTACTTGTAATTTAGTTTGTCTTATTTTTAGTGTACTCAGACATTCACAGTGTAACTGGACCAAAAAATACTTCCAAATTAGTGTTTTTACAGTGTAAAGGACATTCTGTTTACAGTTACAAAAGCAAGAGCAGAGAAACAACATGATCAAACTCCACATCACCATGCATCACTATAATGCTTACTCAGCTCTTGTCCAATTTGACCTCCACTAGCTTGTTTGTTAAACTTTCCAAGTGCATTTAATTGATCGCACTAAAAGCTTGTCGTCAGTCATTTCAAAGTGTAATTGCTATTTAAACCACAACAACTACTTATTGTTGCTGGAGTCTGAATTGAACGGCGACTTCAGTTTTGTCTGTATGTTTACGGATCCTGTTTTCTGCTTAATGAAAAGAGCAGCCTATGCAATTAACGCCGGCCTACACATGCATATTTAACACTCTTTAACAATATCCTCCAGATCCAGCTAGCCTGTTCTTAATTAGCTGGTATTATCAGATAAAACTGGCGTTTGTTTCGCTGGAGGAGGAAAAAATTATCTCTCATCTGACCTCCGTTTGAAGTCAAAGATCCACAAAATATTGTTGTGGAAAATCTTCTTTTTTCACCGTAAGCGGAGTTTCTACTGTGCAAAACAACAACAACAACAAAAAAGTCAACAAATGAATATACGGTGTCAAGTTGAGGCATTTTGGAGTGGAGAATACCATTTGTCTCGTCGCGCACCTCTGTCACTTATCATGTCGGATCAGAGGGGTGGAGCAGAAATGATCCCGAATGGCTGACTCTCTCCGCTCGCTCGCCCGCATTCGGAGCAAAAAAACCAACGCAAAACAAATTCATTTAGTCCCCCCAGCAAGACAGGCGGCTTTCTCCGTCATCATGCTTGGACTGTTCTGACGCGGGGGTTGAAGGGGGTCGGGGGTCTGTCACAGCACACATGACAAATAGCAGCGTAGTTTATTAAGATGAAATACTGAAAGGAAAGGCTGCCTGGCAGGAAAGCGGAGGGTTGTGCTTCTACACCTGCGTTGGTGTATCTTCACAGCATCCCAGGTGTGAAGTTCTATTTCTGTGATTGACTGAGAAAACTGGCACTTTCTTCTTCCTACCACTGCTTTTCTCAACATGCTGTTAGCGGTTGGAAAGGCCAGGCAACGGACCAAGAAGTGATGTGCCACATTATTATTCATTCTTTCTTTTTTTATAGAAAATTATCTGTCTGGCCATTACTTATCTGAACTCTGATTCTAACAGCTCTCTAGTAATGCCTAAAAAAATGATTTGTCGCAGTTTCAGTTCTTTTTTTTTTACATTTGTCGTCTGAAGGTTACGTAAATTTCTACCGCAGCCATTTTTTTAATGTAGATCAAGTCATACTAACCTTTCTTGAAAGGCATGTTCTTTTATCTTTACTCCTCAAAATGAGAGTTAAATAAAAGTGGTCTCTGCATGACATCATGCATCACCAACCATGTTTTCATTAACCATAAAATAAATTAATTTAATGGAGACGCGACAATTTTGAAAAAACTCACGTTCTTCAATTCATCTTTAGCGGTGATTTGTAAAATTGAAAAAAGAAAAAGGTTTTTTCCTGCATCACACAGGAGTCACGTGATCATCAACCAGATGTTACTACAGGCGGAAATGACAAAGACAACAGGAAGTGATGATGATGATTGTGCCGGAATGTTTTTTAATGATTATCGCATGAACAAGTTCATTCAAGTGTGATTTTCGTTGAGTTTCTTATTTAATAGAAACAGCACTTGCAAGATTGTGTTTTTCTAACTTATGCGAGATCTCCACAGTTTTTTGTTCAAATATTCATACAAAAAATGATGTCAACTGAAAATCTTGATGTTGACAAATTATATTAATACTAGTCACAGCATCCCTGGAACGTGAAATCTTTTCTTCACAGAGACCACAGACCTTGGCTTCCTGTGGCGCACAGGAACATTTCTGTAACATTTGGTCTTGTCTCTATTTAAAGCTTATTTTCCACCACAGGAGCCTTTTTTCCAGGAGCCAGGCTAGTTTTCTCTCGCCATTATTACTCCCCTGCATTTCCACTGCATCTACTAGGGTAGAAATAAATAACCAGACACCAATCTCAGAATAGTCTGCGACAGAGTTAGTAATTTTTATTTTAAAGTGTATTTTGGATGGAGTCTTGTGACAGGAGAGTTCTAGTTAAATTTGTCAAAGTGATAATTCAGTCACTTTAAAACAGCCTCTCTCTTAACTTAAGGTCCAAAGAAGAAGGTTATTGAATTTCTGTTTACAGCCGTATGGGGACAAAGAGGGAGGAAATCATTGAAAGTATCATCTTAGTAAATTTAACAGATCACATTATGAATCACAGACAAGATCAACTATGACTCTATATGTTGTTAACAACTGGTTTTTTTTGGCCTAAACCAGGTGCCTGCAAACTTTACCATCCAACCTTTAACCTCAGTATAGCTGAATAAAACTCTTTAGGGTCACAAATGTTACATGTTAACTTGTTGTAAAAAGTCAACTTAAATTTTTTGGGATAAATATCTACACCATACGTGTCAGGTCTTCTTGTGTATCTGGGGAACTACCGTATTTCCCCCCTTTCCCGTTGTCCTACCCACACTAAAATATTCCTTTAAATTTCCGGTTTCATAATATAACTGAAGAAAAAAAAGCTAAACATTCCTGTTCCTCCAAACTGAAAATTTTCACTAGCCTCACAAGAACTACCACCCGGTCCGATGCAGGTGCTGACAGCAGGAACAAACCAGGTGTTGTGCCAAAAACTGATGGGGTGAAATTGGGTGTGTCAAACTGTTTCTAATTTCTTTCTTGGTCGTTTAATTCTTTAGGATAATACCAAGGAATTACATATAGACACAGAAGATCTTGCCCCCCCCCGCCAAATCCAAGCCAGAGGGCAAAAAGCTGCGATGACTACAATTGGCTTTAGCTGTCAAGTTGTCAACTTAACGCGCTAAATCTTAAATGTATGCAGGATATGTAAGAGCAAAAGGGACGTAGTGCTGTGCTACTTACTGTCAACACTACAGCTAGATAACAATGTCAGAAAAAAAGTTGTAATTAAAACATCACTGAATGGGAGGGGGATGTAGGTCAGTTATGCTAGCTTGACTTTGACAATCGTAACATGTAGATGTGCTGCAGAATTCGGTTTGTTTCAGTTCTGTTTAAAAAAAAAGGCTGACCTCCTATCTAGTCTTTCACCGCTGTGGTAGATTATAAACTGCTAAAATCTGCATTTGTTCTATCTATGTAATAATGAAATTGCTAGCAGCCATTTTGGAAAGAACCACTTGTGGCTCTGGAGGTTGAGGTCCCCTGCAACCTGTAGGGGTCTGTGTTTACTTAGGGTTTACGTTTAGGGTCTTCCCTAAGTAAATGTACGCAAATAAAAGTTTGGATTTTTCTCAATCTTTCAGTGTCACAATGTCTACTGATATAAAGACTCATATACTTTCAAGGCATTTTAGTCGTCTTTACCAATGGTGCCACTAAATGTAGAGCAGGTTATGTACTTCCTGAGCTATAAATGCATGTGTTCCTCTGCAGCAAAGAGAGTAGCTCTGTTTTATGACACTCATTTTATCACCTGAACCTATATATAAACCTTTACACTCAGTGGTTTGTGTGCTGTGTTTAATACCGTCGCTGCTCATTGGATGATTGAAGGGTTGGCTTGCAACATTGACAGGCTGACAGAATGAGAGCAGTTGTTATTATTCACTTTATTAATGATCTGATCAACTATTTTAGAAAGTGAATAAAGGGAAGAAAAGTGAGACTGATTCAAAGTCGAGAGATGTTTTTTTTAGCTTTTAGTCTCTTGTGAAGGATTCCACAGAAACAGATGTTATGACTGTAGTCATGTGAAATGCATCCTACTTAGCCTGTATAATATAAATTTAAATTATTGTCTGTAATTTTATGGAGTTTTTTCTGAAGAAAGCTAATAACATAACTGCCTCTTTGCTCTAAATATCCCAGAGAAAGCACACAAAATCATAATAGTTTACATCATGAGTGATTAAATCATTTCACTGCATCTGTTTCCTGTGATGGACAGCGCTAAAGCCCTCCTCCTGGCTCTGATTGGTTGCTTTTGGTCTGGTGTGATGCATCTCTTCAGACAGCAGTAGCAGCTCTGGGAGAAGGTGTTGGAGATTGTCTCAGAATATCCTGTCACAAAATGGTGACAGCTTTAACAAATATGTTAAACAACAACAACATATTTACCAATTTTATTTAGTTCAACAAATGGAAGTGTGTTCTCAACTTCTGTTTTCATTTTAGTAAACTATAATAACTTTGTCCTGAACAGAACCCTTTGTTCTAAACCCACTGCCGAGTGTAATGTGTGTTCATGTGAACTCTGACCTGTTATTTCTCTCTGCAGAGGCTCTGAAGAGAACCCGGTGAGCGGCGCCCACCACCGCCCAGTGTTAGGGTGAGTTCCCTAACAGTGAATTACATTTTACAATTACATAACCAGAAATTCAGACTCCAAACATGAAACGGGATGCAATTTTTTTGTTGTTGCCAATATGCAGAACAGAAGGACTTTAACCCCCCCAGGTTGGCTGAAAGCCCGCTATCATCCGACACGATCGATCGCCGTCGGGGTTTGAGCTAGCTAAGCCTCCGGTTCCCGCCATTTTTAGTGCCTCGGCTCTCATGTTTCCAAAACTCAAACGGAGCTGCGGAGGGGAAATAAAGCGTTTTTGCGCTCTAACCTCTGGGAGAGGGAGAGAAAGGGGCCTGAACGAGGCGACTCCGTCAGGCTTTCCTCTCACGGAGGCTGGGCTGGCCCGGCGCCACGACTGGCTGCCTCGTGGCCCGCTCAATGGGAGTCAGCTCCATTATCAGAGCGGCTGCCTCGCCGCCCTGCAGCAGCCCCAGCAGTCCTCTGCTCCTGCAGATTTAATTCCTTATCTCAATATGGAAAACAGACCCTGTGACGGAGAGCGGAAAACACCCAGGGCTGCGTGTGAACACGGAGCACGGAGCGGGCACGCATGCAGTGAGATGCCTCAATAAAGTTGTCGTTTGCGGTGCGTCGAGAAGATGCGCGGTTAAAGGTCGCGGATCAGTAAAGGAATTTTCAGTGTAGAGTAAGGAATTATTAAAGTTCATTGAAGGAACGGTTTCTGAGGCTCGCTTGCGATGCGCCAGATGTATTTGCAAAGACGAGCGAGTTGTCCTCGTGTTTTGTTTGCAGATTAATAATAGCCGCTTCGACAGACTGCTCAACTCTCAGATGACAGAAACTCAGCGTGAACCGGCAGCCTCGCGTGGCTCCTTTTGTTAAAAGTCTTACATGAGCACTTTATCACCTCTTAGAAAATGGAACAGCTGGGTATTCTTAATGACAAGTTTTTCAAAAATGTTTTTCTGCGAGGGGAAAATAAGTCTTCTCGGCGTGACATCACTTTGGAGATTTTTTTCCCCCTTTTTGTATTACCTTTTTTCCCTTTCTCTTTTGTTTAAATATAGCTTGTGATTAAACCAATTCTCTCATGTGGCTTGGCGAACGGTCGCGCCTGTAATGGTAGCAAAAGAAAGTTTGACTTAGTTGCTTTTACAGACCTGCTCACAGTCTCGTCAAAATGTCATGGAAAACCAGCAGTGGGCTTAATTTGTCACCTTTCGCAGACTTGTGAAGCCAAAGGTTTTCGCGTTGCCATGCTAATATTTTTTGTTTCATTTTATGCTAATCATCTGAAAAACCTGTTCTTACTGACAGAAGTGCTTTTTTTTACCAGTTGTCTAATAAAAAAAATAACTTCTAAAAAGTTAATTCCTGCAGAATAAAGTGGAATAGGAAGAAGAAAAACAACAATTCCTTGTTACAAGAAAGTAAGAATTAACCAGGATATGAAGAGAATTGGTTCTGCTGTGGTCTTAAGTTCTGTGCCATTTTGGGTTGAATTTGTATTTTAGTAGATTCTGATGTTTCGCCATTATTATACTACCTGTCTCAGTGGCTTAGTTTTTCCTTTTTCTTGATTCTAACTCGTTTTCTTTAGATTTTGCTCCCTTTCTTTCTCCCTCTTCTGCTGTTTTATCCCAGCTGCATCAGTGCAATCGTTCACCGGTTTTCATCGTCTCAAAGCTTCCTGTTTCCTTTCTGTTATAATTAACATTTTAGTTGTCTAAACTCACCTCGAGATGACATTGCCTGTGTCCATTTGGGTCACCAGCAACTACTCTGCCAACCACAGGGTAAACTCGTGTTGCACACGGTGCTAGCTTAAAAATGACCTAAGTTAGCTTTAGCAAACAATGTGACAGAATCTAGAACAGCTCGCTCGATAAAGTTTGCATCACACAAATGCATGAACACAGAACACATTCAGACATGTTTTGTCTTCTAAACGTGATGCTATCGCTGTTGTTCGTCCGTACAACATGGCCACCCTGTAATGCGATTGCTGTGTAAATGAAGTGTGTACTGCAGCAAGGAGCCGTGGAGGTGAATACTGCCTGTAAGGCAGACGGCTGCTCTTGTTGACAAGCTTGTGCCTGTGAGTTTCTTCTGGTACTCCAGGTTCCTCTGGGGGGGGGGAGAGAAGCATTCTGGGTCAATTGGTAATTTAAAGTTTCCAGTCGGTGTAAAAATTCTTCTGTAGGGACCAGATGACAGAAAGTTTTAGCCGATTTTAGGATCACAGGTGAGACGCTTCGCCACCTGCCTCCGCTGACTGCACATCATTGGACCATAAGCTTCAGCGGTATATCGGTCAGAAAGTTAACTTTTACCCTCAAAGTCGATGAGTTAGGATCAGGATGAACGGCCAGGTTTTTAGGATATCCTTGAATTTGACAGAGACTCACTTGGCTGTTGCCAGGCTGCAGCAGGTCAGTATTAAAAAAAAACAACCCAAGGAAGGAAGAGTGATGAAACAGCAAACAGGGTTTTGAGTAGCTAAGGCTCACTGATGCACGTTGGGATCAAAGATCGGCCTGAACAGTCCAATCCAACAGATAGACTCCTCACATTACTGACAACGTTACTGCTGAGTGTGATAGGAGTTGGAGTACACAGCCCATAGCACTTTGGTGTGTGTGTGTGCATGTGCGGGTGCATGTGTGTGTGTTAGGGATGCATTGGTGCAGACTAGCCAGCGTGTTGCTGTTCTTTGAAAATGCAAATCCAGAAAAGCGTTCAAAGAGCTCAGGAGCTGTTTTTTTACCCTGACCGTCGTCAGGCTGCTGGGCTTTACATAACGCAGCTCTCTGAGAGGAGATTGATTTTTTTTTTCCCCGTTACTTTTAACAGGCAGACCTGCAGGATGCTTGTCTTGCAAAAGAGGAGCGCATGTTAATTCAGCACTGCACAGACCAGCAGCTCAGAGTAGCTCCAATGGCAAATAGAAAGGTAATAATCCGTATTATAGGCAGCGACAAAAAGTCCTTAAAGGCAAAACTGTAGAATTAGTTACTGAACCCGCCTGGAAATGCACGAAAGAAGACGTAGCACTTTAATGACATCAGTGGTTCTTTGAATTATCTTCCATGCAAAAGATTTCAGCATGTGGCACTGGATCAAACACAAGCCGGGCAGCGGTCATAAAATCTTTGTTTTCACCCGCCGCTTCTTTCTTTTTTAATTTTACTTGTCAGTGTTTCTCTCTCTCAGTAATGAACTGCGTCCAGCAGCAGTTTGGCACCTTTGACATCTTGCTACATCATGAGATCTTGATGAAAATACTTTTATCAAATTTCCTTAAAAGCTGCGGCCGCACAGAGAAGCATCTCAACACCACAACTAATTAACGTAGCGGAGTTCACCTTCAGTTCATTTGCTTGGGAAGTTCCCATTTGTGCTAATGGACTCAGTTGTGCTCCTGACCTTCTACTGTCTAGTCTGAATTTTGCATCTGCAAGTTAAATAGAGGATCGCATCAGCGTACAGCTGTAGAGAAATGATGGTATGAAAGCTTCGAATTGTGGAAAATGTCAATTGTCAATATTTCATGTGAGATCAGAACGTATCAAAGAGAAAGTCTGGTTTGTTTTGTAGGGTAAAGGTAAATGACAAGATTATCAGCATTTATCCATCATGACATTTTTCTTTTTTTGCTCAAATTAAACATAAAATACATCAAAGCAAATGCTTTTTAAACATGTTCATGGTTTGAAAATGGTGGGAATTCAGCCAGTCGGTTGTTGCTTCTTCTCTCTGCAAAGGTTCCTGATTTCTGCAACTTCCTGAAAATGGGAAATATTATTCTCAGGGATTGTTTTTTTAGTTAGTGTCCTGTTGTGTTTCTCTCCCATTTATTTATTTATTTTTTGGCCGCCGTAGGCACGCCTCGCGTCTGCACGCTCGTCAACACAAACACAGTAATCAGTCAGCCTCGTCCCACACTCTTGACGGCTCGTTGTAAAGAAATAAACAGTGATTTTCATGCTTTTTGCATCACGGCCCGTCTCCTGTGCACTCAAGAGATCCATTACCATACAACACCTCATTTACGTAGCTAGCTTTCAGAGCACATCTGCGCCACAACATCTCTTGCACTGAAGAGCTCGTCTAATGGGCAGCTCCAATAAAAAAAACAAACAAGACAAAACAAACACACACACACACACACACACTCGTAGATTTTAGATTCCTCGTGTGAAAACAGCTGTTGTCACGGTTTTTCATTTATTTGGGTTTTGAGGAGTTGGAACAGTCCAGCTCTGGTTTCCTTCTTGTTTACATTTAAAAAGTACTGATTAAATCCCTTTTAGTCCATACTGGTCACACTGACTTAATGAAATATCTGTAATAGCTCCATATTTAGCATGTAAACATGCAGTAGTGCTTCACTGGTAAATGCTGAGTAGGTAATTAGTAGACTTTAAGACAATAGCTTGCAGTAGCAGATACCCACTTAGACTAATGGCAGCTGAATGGCATTGCTTGTAATGTTTACTGTGTAATCACATGTTAATTATGGTTCTTTAGATGGAAGCTGTACCCTGCGTTTTTATCAATTTACTGACTACAGTTGCTTCAAAATATAAGAAACTAATTCACCCCTATACGTAATCATTTTTTCCCATCTTTGTTTTCTTTAATTTGAGAAATAATAGGAAACCTTTAGTATTCATACATTTTCAGTTGAAGAAAATTTCTAAAAATTTAGCCCATTATGAATATTGAATAAGTTCTGGCTTTCTCTGACTGGTCTAAAAATAGAAAGAAAAAATAGGATTCAGCTTAAAAATGAGGGCAACTCCAGATGGGGGGAAAATGAGCCTTCTAATAAACTGCAAAACTGCTGAAGTGTATTTTAACATATTTTCTTTCTGATGACTCTTAAGAATTGCATATTTAACTCCCATTTAATAACTTATTTATATTTTACTGAATAAAACCATGTTTTCTCAAACATGAACTTTATGGCGGAAATGACAGAATCGTGTCCAGCATCACAGTGATCAGATGCTTAAATAGCTTTATCATTTCTGCTTGTATCCAACTTTTTAAGCAAAGTGGTTTTTGAGTTAAAGAGAAATATGAATTAAAAATCAAATGTTACAGAAAAAAAAGAATACAAAATACTTTGAATTGAATTAGTGCGGCTACTTTAGGACACTAAAATGCCTATTTAACTTCTAATTTTCAGAAATTTAACAAAGGCTTCATGAGAATTACCCGAGGTTATGAAAGTATCCAGTGTTGTCTGTAAAATACGATAAATTAACATATTTATTAATATAATGAAGGAGCTCCGAGCAAAGTACTGTATAAATGACTGATTATAAGCAGCGGAGCAGAAGTTAATTTTAGGTATTTTATGCAATATTGTTTTAATATTTCATAATCAGCTGTAAAATAGCAGCTCCTGTGAATGTTTTCAAATATTTCTGTTTTGAACATTGGGAAAAATACAAAATATGAACAAAAAAACAAACTTGTTCCAGAAGCATGACTCCTACAAACTGTGATGACATTAACCCTTCCTGACCAAACGCAGCAGTGATGACACAGACAAATATGCAGTACCGTAATTCCACCACGGGTTGCGCTGTCTGAAAACGTCAAACGGTTTCTGACAGGGGAGACGTTGGGCTTTTCAGCCAATCTGGGATTATTGTGGAAATTAATCTGAGGGAGGCTCTTTTAATAGACTGTAAATTGTGAAAATAACTTGATAAATATTGAAAGTTCAAGTTGTTATGGATGAATTGGTGATTATATTTACTCACAGGACATTTAAAGAACTGCATACAATTCAAATAAGCCAAAACATGCTAGCAGCTTAGTTCTTTAGGATGGCAATGTTTGGAGATCTGAAACTTAGATTTTATAGGGTTAAACAAAAAACAAAAACAGGAAAACTGACCAGTGCTACATCAATAGTCGTGTTACAAACAGGTTTTGCTATTTAACTTCTTTGCTCCTTCGTTCTGTTAATAGTGTATGTCACGACTCACTCAATTATAGGTAAACACAGGAAAATGGAGGTCAATAGTCAATGTTATGATCAATTTAACAGCTCAAGGTTCTTTTACTTGGTCTTCCATTACAAGTTTTTAAATTACTTTTTTTTTTAAAAAATCCAGCCTCTCCTCCTCCACCACCCTGTCCTCTGACCTGCCACCATCCTCAGACCTGCTCTCATATATCATTATTAAAGAGCGCCGATTCAGGCGCGTTATCAGAGCCAGCGGTCCGGCAAAAAGCTTCAAAGGGGGCAGAAAACTGATCCCTGTAATGAGCCACTTTTTACCATGAAGAGGTGAGCAAGCTCGCCTCCGTTTGTACAGTCCAGCCAGACTTCCTGCGCCTCGCAAAAAAGACAAACGGGGGAAATGGGATTTTAATCCCTTTGGATCCTCGTTGAGCAGGGGAAAGGTGAATCGTTTTCACTGTGAATACAAAGAGAAAGGAACACATTTTCCTTCCGACTTTATAATCACATTGTCAAACTTACATATTCTTTCAATAATTGCGTAATTGCATGCAGCATCCATTGACTATCAACTTATATTTACATTGCTAAGACGTGTGTGAGTTATGAAAGGAGCTGCAGCCTCACTTGTAAGGCGACGCCTCAGCTGCTGGCAGCTTAGCTCTTTAGGATGGCAACATTCATGCAGATCAGAGTCAATGGTGAGAGATCAGAGTGTTGATGAAAACCTTTGACTGCAAATTCATATCTGTGAGAATCAGAAAGCAGTGATTTGTGCACCAAAAAAAAGAGAATGCCACTTTAAACTTAGAAAAATTTAATTGGTCACAAGTAATTGAATGAAGTTTTACTTGATGACTTAAATTAACTTAGATGAACTTCATTTGATCCTTAATGACCAATTAACACAGGTCATTAGTTGCTTTGATATTCATCACCCTCACTGTTTATTTTTTTTAAAGCCAAAATTATTTTTTTTTTTTTGTCAAAGTTTCCCTAAGAAACAAAATATGCTCTGTGAAATTTTATCAGGGCCGCGGGAGGCGAGCTTCGTTCCCCCAGCTGTTCCATCTCCACACACCACCAGACGTGGGACTTATGTTGTTTTCGTCGTGCGGCAGGCCATTATTGCTTTTATTCAGCGGCGGCGGCTGCTGTCGCGTGGCGCGGAATAAAAACAACGGACATCTTTGCCGAAATCAGAAATGACATCCAGCGAAGCATAGACAGAGGGAAGTGATGAGGAAAAGAGAAATGGGTTCCAAACAGGAAAAAGAAGGGGGGCTGTCAGAACAAAGGAGGCACGAGCCAAATCTCTTTTCAATCACCGTAGGACAACGTGTGATTGTTCATCTGTGCACAAACTGTTGTGCCACCCGAGTTAATGTGGAGGAACCTTGGAGCTGCTGTGTCTGTGTTTCTCTGGAGGCGTTGTTTACATCCCACACGTCATTTAAACGGCCGGCTGTGGATGTGCCATTTTATCCACCTTGTCCCTGTTGGGATCAGCATCTCGACGCCGAGTAACTTTAAAGTGTTGCAGAGCAAAGAATTCACTCCGAGACGCCGCGCCAAGTTGTTTCTGAAAGTATCAAAAATAATTTCTGCTTTCGATCCCTAACTGAAAGCTTTGAACTGTGTGAGACGTTGTTTGGTAAATCACACTGAAGATGGAGATGGAAAAAAAAAAGAAATTCTGCAAACCATCTGAGCTTTTCTTTTCATTTCAGTTCAAATCTCTTAGGGTGTGTAGGGGGGAGGTCTTTTTTTCTTTTTGTTACCTGGAATGTTACACTTCATTTCAGTCCCAGGGGATGAAACAAAACAATGAAACTAACTGATAGAAAGCAATGACTAGAGTTTCTTTTCCACATTCTGCTTCCCCTTGTACCACTAAACTCTAACCCAGCAGCAAAGGCAGTGCAAAGATCTTCACCACCCTGAATGCTTTGACTAAAACACATTTGTTTTCTTGTGCTTTTTTCCCCTAAATGGCCATCGTGGATGTTTTCTCCGTTTCCGCTGGCGAGAGTTGCGCATCCAGTCAGTAAAATGCTCCATGCAACACGGGGAAGAAGAGAATTTTAAACACGCACAGGCAGAATTGACATACCAAAACGAAACAAAAAAAAGATAATGTTATTTAGTTAGTTTCACAAAAAACAGGCCTCTATTGGCAAAGTGACTCTTTTTAAAAACATATTTTTAATATTTGTAAAAACTGGCACTATGTTGTGACAGTAGAGTTTGAGATGAATAATCTGTGACAAATGGAGCCCCTCCTCCTGTCTGGTTTGTTCAGAAACAACCAATCAGAGCCAGGAGGATGGCCTTAGCGCTGTCAATCATGCTCGTGTAAGTGAATAATTTTTATAAAAGTTACATACTGCAACTTTAAATTACTTTTGACATACAAAATAATTCAGCTTGCTATTTGGCGAGGTGTGTCTTGCTAAAAATGTGTGGGTTATTTCCCACTTAAGGTAGGTGGAATTTTATAATTTCACAACTAAATTACCTTGATTTTGAAATAAAATATCTTTAAAAGACAGAATTAATTCACTAAATAGTTTTGAATAGTTTTAAATTCACTAAATTTGGGGTGGAGGGTTTTTGGATTTACGAAATCATAGAAATTGTCCAGATGATTTGAATGTAATATAGTTTTCAGAAAACTTACCCAAACAAAAAGGATCAATACGCTTATTTACTAAGCAATAAATGTGGTATGTTTCCAAGCAGAAATGTTGTAAAACAAAAGAATGACTGCAGCATACTGACTGAAATGATCAACATCCTAAATTCTTCATGTATTATTGAAATAGGACAAACAACTTTAAAGTAAGAAAAATATTATCAACTAATATTATCAATTATCTAACTCTGTACCGTGTCCCTGTGCTTTCAATGACATTTGTTTATGTAAGTCAACATCTCTGGTAGTCAATGAATATTCATCTCAGAATGATGTTTTGATTGAGTGAAGTTTTATCACACGGTAGAACAAAGGAAGAGCATCGGCAATGAGTTACATCATTGTGCTGAAAGGCTTCTTCCTGGAATGTCTTTACGTTCATCATAAGGGAAAGTGGAACTCATTAGAAAATACTGATGAGTTTAACCTTGTCTGAAGACGCTTTTTCACCAGAACTCCAATAGGTTTTCTACAGATAAGACTTTGACTCAACTAACAAAACAGAATCATGAATTGTAATGCGCGCTCATGTCGTAGGAACCCGATCATTAAATCCCAGCCCAAAAATGTTTGGGATATTTCCTATATGAGAACCTCACACTGCAGGACAATAAATGCTTCTTTTTTTTCTAAATGTCTTGTTAAAAATGCCTTGGTTCAGGAAAAGGAGTGTGCTCACTTGCATGGGAATTAATTAAAAAAACAAAGAAAAAAACCATCTCAGTTCTTTGGGTTTTTTTCCGTTTTTTTCTGAAATTCTAACTAACAAAGCTGATATTGTTTGGTGTAGTTCTTTTGTTTGTGTCGCTTCAAATTATACTCCCGGTGGCATCTACTCCTCCTGGTGCTTTGGCAGACATTAATATTCTTTCCGCTGCCAAATTTTAGGAATGCGTCCTTGTAGCCAATGTGTGAGAGATACAGTTGTGAATATTTTACCATACGAGGGCAAACTCACCCGATTTTGTTAAAAAATTAAAAAAAACTAGATTATTCGACCTTGCGCTTATGACACAGCAGTAATAGTCAAAGTTTTACTAGCAGATTCGATTAACTTTCACATTGACTCTCTCTAACTGAGGTGTGTCGGTTTGTCGGGTGAAGGCACAGAGGAGGGTTTGAAGACGATCCGTCGCCGAGAGACGTATGAGGCGACGAGAGCGGGGAGGCGGTGGGTGACGCCATGCGCCAGTCAGGCGGCCATCACAAAACTCCTTCCTTTGTGTGTAAGCCCACGGTGACATTACTCTGACCTGCCTCTGTTAGGGCTCGAAAGAGGAACCCCGCTGGGTTCACAAGGACGTTCTCTTTAAGCCAATAACTGAAGTGTGAAAAGGGCCTTAGCATGCCATGACTCACCAATCCCATCTGGGTACAATCTCCTGCACCGTGGCTCCTCTCCATTTGTCGCTATACACTCTGTATACATATTTCGGGTGGTGTTTTGGACGGCTTTATCAAATGAAACCCTCACATGTCTTCTTCCTCTTAGCACTTAAAATTTTATTCCGGTGGTTGTGCTAAAAAAAAATGACAACATTTCTGTCTTTCGTGTTCATTTTTTATTTGAAAGGTTTCATTGGCTCTAGTGGCCCTTATTTGACAGTTGATTGGCGGGGTGGATGCGGGAGGGGGGGGGTCGCCAGGCCGGGAATCGAGCCGGCGACGGCCATGTCGAGGACCAGGGCCTCCACACGTGGGCTGTGCTCAAGCCCTGCGCCACCACAGCATTCCCCATTTGATGTTCATTTTTATTTATTTAAAAAATTTTTTAATAAATCTTAAAACGGAAAAGTTTGAGTTTACGGACACGTTTCAGGGAGTAGTGTCAAACCTGGTGTCCGCTAAAATATCTCAGAAATGTTCTGGACAAAACTTGGACATTTATGAGTTTGAAAAGTTAATAATTTGCTAGAAAACTTTCTGAAATTAATATCAACGTTTCTGAGGTTTTTGGCAGAAGTTTATTCCCCCTATTACTTTTCTATCTGCAGCAGCTCTGATACTCTGTTGCATATATTGGAGTTTATTTGATGGCCTGAAACATTTAGACATGAGGTAAAAGCAGATTTATCACAAAGATTTTAATATTCTAATGAAATGTTGGCACTGAAGTACTTAGTGTGTTTTCACACCAAGTATTTCACTAAGACGAAATGAATATTTATATTTACATATATTTATTGCTTTGCACGATGGTTTAGCTGCCAAAATGTGAATACTGATACACTTGAAAGTCATGATTAGCATGTCTGTCAGTCACTGCACATCCAGAAGAGGTAATTCATATGTTCAACTGTCCTTGTAGCGCAGAGGAACAAATGAACTGTCTCTTTATAGGACGTCTTTGAAAAGTGCCATATTCAATGTTTCATGCTGGGAACAGTGTCAGCGAGTTGCTGCACCTGCAGAAGGAGATATGTTAGGGCATCCTGTTCTGCAGGAAGTTGATTTATCGGAGTTAAACCACTCGAAAATGTCGCTAAAAGCACCACCGGCATCGCCCAACCGCTGATCAACGGCTCGATCGATCAAATCGAATCAAAGCGGAATGAAGATCGGTGGCGCGGAGACGATGCGGAAACGTGTTGCCAACGTCGTATTTCCTTTTGTTTTGTTGTGTTGCACAACAAAAAGGGGAGCCATGAATAATTCAGGCTCTCCCCGATGGCTGCCCATTTGCAGCCGCTCCTTCGGCGAGCAGGCGCCGTGTTTCTCCCTCCGTGTTCCTCAACAGACCTGCGTGTTTTTGTTTTTTTTTTTTTTGTTCTTTTAAATGGCAGCGAGATACATGTGACCTCTGAGTAGTAGGACTCCGCCATCCTTCCGCGTCTTAATTTATTCATAACCCTCCGCCTGCCTGCACCGGGTACCGCAAAAAAAAAAAACCCTTATCGTAAAAACACTGTGGAATATCAGAACGAATGTGTGGAGGATTATTACGGCCGTACGTAAATGCTGAGGTGAAATACGGCTCCCTTCTTCATCAGAGCACGAGTCACAACAAGTCGAGGCGAGGGAGGATTAACAGAATGCAGTGGTCATAGATAATAACTCGATTTGCCGTACTGTAATCCATGAAGGGCATCTCCATCCCCCTCCACCCCCCGGGCTGCATGGCATGTCATTTTTCTTCACCGCTGGTTCCTTCAATCACACTGATGTGAGGCTGCCTGCAGTGACTGCCTAGAAAAGAGACGATGCTTGATGGTTTCTCTGCGAAGCTTTATTTCAAGATTTAACGCCCGTATCTGCGAGACGAGCTGCCAATACCGTTTGAGGGCTCAATCAATTCATCCCAGATGGATGTTCATGACGGTGGAAAATGGCGGGTGACAGCCGATTGTCTGAGAATGTAGGACTGGCTGAACAAAATGTGACTTGTAGCGTGTTTTTGTTCGCTTTCGCCGCCAAAAGAAAAAAATTAAAAACCTACTGAGTTTCTCGACAGAACGTAACTTACAAGTAACTCTTTTTTTGTGTGAAATATTGGAGCTTGTTATAAGTCAGTAATTCTTCAATATTGTGGAAAAAGTATGAGTTCCACTGGGAGAATATTTCATGTAAAAAATGTCATGTCATGAGTTTATAAGATCTGTCAATGGAACCAGTACTTTTGCATCAATATTTACAATTTCTTGGTCCTTCTTAGAATTGGAGTTCATTTAACTTTTTCAGAGATATTTCAACAAGAGATTGTTTTTTTTTTACGATTTCAAATGTTAAAATTTCTTAGTCGCTAGTTGAAATAACTCTGAAAGATTTAAATTAAATTAAATTAACACCAATTCTGAGGAAGACCAAACAGGCTCGACTCGGTGTTGATTTAACGCTGACAGATCCGCTGCTTCTGGGTGAAAAGTTACTTGTAAGTTAGTTTTGTCTTATTTCAAGTGTACTAAGACATCTGCACTGTCATCCAGTTAATCAATCAACTTTATTTGCATAGGACATTTCAGCAAGATGGCAGTTTAAAGTGCTTTACATTATGAAAACGTAAAAAAACAGCATAAACATGTACAGTCAACAGTTGTGAAAACCAGTAACAGACGTCACACTAGAAACTAGACCAAAAATACTTGCAAAGACTTTATGGTTTACACTCTTCCATGATGCAATCTTTTTTTTTGTATTTACCTTTCGTAATCAAATTTTTTATGCACTATTCCGGTGCATGTTATCTGTACTTTCTAAAGCAAAGACTCAGTATGAAAGCAACACAAGGTGCTGGGAAACGGTTTGCTTCCAGGCAACAAATCTCCTGTAAGCCCTGTGGTAATCATGAGGGCAAGCAAAGGCAGGAGAATGTGGTGACATTGTTACAAAGTGGCAAGCTCTGTGCTGGGAGGAGGCAGTGGGTGGATGAATGCATCAACAAAACATTGTCAAGAGTCGGGAGACAACAATTCATATCCAGTCCGGAGTCAATTTTGTTGACGCAGCACTTTAAACGCAACTAAACTTGACCAATGCGCTGTGCAACCGGGCCGAATAACATAATAGAATATACAGCGAAAAGCACAATAAAGAGGAAGGAAAGACCTTTTAAAAGAATAATGCGCAATAAAAAACTATAGAGAATGTATTAAACTGAAAACCTTTGGCCCTGTGGGTTTGCTTCTCTTCTTTCTTTTTAAATCACAAGACCTTTCAATTGAAAAATTGATGGCTGTGCCTCTGCTTATTTTATTAACCAGTTATTTAAAGTTATTTAACGTGGGACATAAAATGACCTGCACAAACACAAAATCTTGCTAAATATTTTCAATAAAAATGAAACTAATTTTAAGTAACTTTTTAGGAAGATGGAGGAGCTAGTTTTACATTAATAATTCCTTAATATTGACAAAAAAACAACCTGTTCCTTTGGAAGATTATTTCACTTATGGGAAAAACGCCCTGTTTTAAGTGTATTAAGCTACCAAGGGAACTTGTGCCTCTTCATTAATATTAAGGAATTATTGGTTTAAAACAAGCTCCTATATCTTGCAGAAATATCACTTTTAAATTAAATTTGTCTTATTTCAAGAATCCGCAGTAGAAACTAGATCAAAATAATTGGTAACATTTTGTCTTTTTGCAGTGAGCTTAAATAAAGGTCGATAAAAAAAAACGCTGTAAATAGATGTCTTTTAAGCTCTTTATCCCTATGCTGACATGAAAACAAGCACAGAGACACATCAGATATACACCACCGAGCAACAATAAAAAGCAGGACATGGTTGATGTGACTTGATGGTGTTTTGACTTGATAATTTGTGGTTTCCTGAGTTAGCCAGCTCTGGACCCATCAGTCACAGACAAAGTATTGGTTCATTTCTCCTACATATTGCAGAAAATCAAGTTTATATAAGTCTGTACCCTGTTAGAAAGTATTAAAACCAATTTATTGCACTGACTGCTCCTTTTCTTTAGATATTGTATATGTGTAAGTTGTTATGGGTTTATTCAGATAGTCATCTGGAGTGGATATAATTAAGATATTTATGTTCAGTTTAAATTACTTATTTTCCCACCCCATCTTAAAAAAACACATGATCTTTGTTTTGACGTTTCCAGTTTTCGGTCAGTTAGTATTACTATCATATTTCTTTACTTAATGCCAGATTAATGAGAGTTCTTATGAGATACATTTTTCTATTCCGATCTTTATGTTCAATTATGGTAAGATTACAGTTCACAATTTGATATGGACAGATCACTATTGATCTGTGACATTGCAAGCTTCTGACTGAGGATAATTCAAAATATTTGAGTTAATGGGAGGATGTAGTTTGATGCAACGCCTCAGGCCTGATGCTTCCCTGTGTGACATTATGGGAAAATGAAAAGTGGTTCAGCCAGGTTACTTGTTAGAGAGCAGTGAACATTGTTTCATTTTTTGAATTCTGCAGCACATCTACATGTTAAGGTTGTCAAAGTCAAGCTAGCATAACTGACCTACTTCCCTCTCATTCCCTATTTCTTTCTATTTAAACCTTTTTCCTGACCTTGTTATCTAGTTGTCACAGTGTTGACAGTTAGCATCAAAGCACTGCATCTATTTTTCTTTTATACATTTAAGAATTAGCGCTTTATGTTGACAACTTGTCAGCTAAAACCAGTGGTAGTTGTCATCAGCGAGCAGCTTTTTAGCCTCCAGCAGGAACATGACGGTGGGATCTTGTGACGACACAATGAAAAGTGTCTATATTTTCTGAATAGTTACTTGTAAGGTAGTTTTGTCTTATTTCAAGTATGCTAACATGTTTGCACTAAAAACTAGACAAAGAATATTTGGAAAGATGCTGTGTTTTTACAGTGAAGGATGCACAAAATGTCTGACCAAAATAGTACCAAGCAGGAAACAAATATTTGACAAAAAAAGGGGGAAAAAAAGTGCCATCTCATAATTACATTTTCCTCATTGCGATTGAATTGAGTTGAACCTATTTTTCTCCTAAAAGCATTGAGATTGTGTTTGTTGTGAATTAGCCATGTACAAATTAAGTGACCATCAAGCAACGGAATCAAAATCAGCTGTGCTGGCTAAATTTGTGCTAAAAACTGTACAGCCATGAAATTTGATGAAGATAAACTAGCAAGGAAAGAAAGTCAAAGATCCTACCAATGAACCTGAATGTTACACATATTTGAAATATGTCTTAAATTGCTTTTGCATGTTAAAATTTTGCAGCAGCACCATCAAACCGCAGACCAGGAAGTAGGATGACGATGCGTCATTAGCTCAGTCTTTAGCCAAGTTCCTGCAGACATCATGGGAATCCCAAACACCAAACAAGGCCAGATTCACTGCCTGTACCGGGAAAGTTTGTTCAAATAAATGGATCAATAACTCCCCTTATTGCCTTCGCTACTTGATCCTGTCTGGCTGCGATTCTTTCCTTCCTGAATCCAAATGAGCTCCTGTCGCCCCTGTTGTTTAAACAGACCTGGCTCCGCGGGACGGAGCTCCAACCGTCTTACGCATTACTTGAAAGCGACTCAATCAATGAAATGTTTGTCAACGAAACTTGTCTGCGTGTTATGATTTGAGTTTTTCTTGTCAGCCTCATTGATCATTAGTCCCGCTCTGCTGCCCACATTTGGATGTGTGTGTGTGTGTGTGTGTGTGTGTGTGTGTGTGTGTGTGTGTGTGTGTGTGTGTGTGTGTGTGTGTGTGTGTGT
>CAEGAF010060432.1:0-13594 GCA_903067075.1 Micropoecilia bifurca
CACACACACACACACACACACACACACACACACACACACACACACACACACACACACACACACACACACACACATGCAGACACCCATCCATGAGCCTGTCTTGGTTCACATCGTTTCATTTGTGAAATTAGTCCATTCTCTCTGACCCTGTCTTTTCATCAAGCGCGTTGGTGCATATTTTAGTCCCTTTCCTGTGCTTGTTTTACTAATTGGTGGCTGTACTTTGCCCAACACTGATATCCTTTGATCATCTCAGATCATTACGTTTACCTCATTAATTTGCTCAATGTGATTTTTTTGTTTTTTCACCCCCCAAACCTAAAAAAAAAATAAAGAATTCAAGGGCCGATGCAAAATTGGATTAATAATATATCATGTGGGCTAAAAGCAACAGTAATTCCTTTGTGATTTCTCTGGTTCATTTTTCTCTGTAATATTTTGACATTTGACATGCAGGTCATGAGTAAAGGTTAAAATCCAAGGATTTATTCTGAGACGAGCAAATTAGTGTCAACTGGATAAGCTTTACTCGTTTACTACTATTTTGGTGTCTATTTTAGGCTTCGTTCCGCAAAATAAATGATGCACACAAAACTCGTTTTATCTTTAGTATCACAATAATCGCCGTCTGTTCCAGTCAGGAACAATTTTGAACTGGTCTGGACCTTACTGACGTCCTCACCAGACTACCAGGTAGGTAAACATCGGATGCATTTGTTGGCACCCTGGTAAAGAAGAAGAAAAATCCTTAAATTCTTTTTATGATCAACAGGACAACATTTACCCTTTTTCCTGTAACATTTTACAAGGTGAGAGTAAACAGAAAAAGCTCTTTGACCTTTTCTCTTTTCAGTTTCTTTAGCTCATTCAGTGCCCCCTGGGTTCTGTGTTATCCTCATCTTGTGTGTGTGTGTCTTATTTTTTTAAATTGAATTTAAATTTTGAGGTGAAGTAGATAACTGAAGAAAGTAGATTTATCTGGTAAACTACTTTGTTTTTGAGTTTTGACTTAAATTTGGGTCATTATTCAGCTGAAATACCCAATGCTGATTACTTTTTAGTAAATATTTAGAGTTCATTGTGTTTTTTTCTTTCTTTTTTTTAAACTGCCCCAGATTTCACAGACTTAATGATGCCACACACTCCGAAGATTCCCTGGGTTCTTGAAAGGGAAACAGGGCCACCACATTACAGATCCTCAAACCTTTTTCACGATGGACATGAAATGCTGCTTCATATTGTCCTCTTTTATTTCCGTGTCGAGTCCCCCTGGAGTGTTTGTTGAAGAAAAGCTCAATCTTAGTCTCATTCAACAAAAGCACATGTTTCCAGTTAAAGTTCAATTAGAGTTTAGCAAACGCTACGTTTACTTTGTGATGGTAGGAGAGAAAATACCTTTTTCCTTACATTGCTGCTAAATAACCTGTGGACTTTTAGATGCCATGAAGTTGTCGCTATAAGGAAGTTCAACCCAAGATGTTACTTACTGCTGCACTCATTTATCAGTGAGTTTTTACCCGTTAGCTTGTTGGGCATAATGGCAATATATATGATTCTTCATGCAACTTAGATGACAGTTCCTAAAATAAATGAAGCCTTTAGTCACATATTTATACACAAGAGAAACAAAGTCAAGAATTTCTAATTAAAAGTTTCTAGAAACCCTCATTAAATTAGCTAAATCAAAAAAATCTATTTATAAAGGGATTGGCAAGGATGTCATCAAACGTGCCAGGGAACATTTAGTTTAAAACTGTATTGGAAATCAGATTTAGGTAACATAGTGAACCAATTATAATTATTTAACACACTGAGGTTGGGTAGTCACTAGTTATATTTACTCAGTGCTGTGAGTAACTTCACTGATTAAATGATGAAAGACAAAGATACGTGTGTCTATGTCTGGTCAGACTTCTGATTTGTAATCAAGCTTTGTGGTTCTAATGTTCTGTTTTTTCCATCTGCTGAGCCTGTTGTGCCATTGGAGGTCAAGGGAGCATACAGTAAAAAGTAGATATTGTCGCCAAAAGTATTGGTTTCAAAAGTTTTATGTTGTAGAAACTGAGATTTGGGAATATGTTTTTTGTTCTGCCTGAAATATAATTTTGTTTTACTTTATAACGTAAAGTATCACCGAACATGTACATTTTAGATTATGTCTATATTATTCAATTCTATCAAATAGAACACAACTATCTAGCCTTTTACTAAATAGTTTTTTATTCTTGTGTAACTTTTTTCGGATGAAGGTTTTTACTTCTACTTGCATAAAAACAAGTTCTACTACTTGAAGCTCATCTACCACAAAGATGCAGGGTGTAGTTTAAAGGTCCCATCTAAACAAGGGGTGTTTCTGGGGAGCAAAATTACTGACCAGGAATTTAACTTCCTGTTTTCATGAGAAAACACATCCCTCCATTGGTCCTTCCCTCCCAGGAGGAAAACCTGGAGGTGTCGGGATGTGTATGTATCCTTCTCTTTAAATTGTTGGTCTCCCTCATGTCTTTTCTCACTGAACCTCCCCTGAAACCTTTTATCAGATGCCATCATGCCATTTATTTATTCTTTATTTTGCATTTCACATTAGGCAAACAAAACAAAGAATCGACGGTAAGAAATAAAAGTCTTTTAATATACACTTAAGACATTTTTATCAGCATCAATTTTCTCAACTTGCTCCAATCTAATCTAAGAAAAGAAAAAACTTCTTTCACACTTTACATTTTTTTCTCCAAATCCTGAACAAAAGTAAAAGTTATTCAGTCCTCAAAATCTGTTGTACCATTTGCAATATAAATGTGAGTTTTCTGATACTATTTTAGGTCATTTTATTGCAGCACCTCAAACTCCCTAACTTGGAACCCAAATGGGTTAGAAACCATTGCTGGAAATTGAATATTTCTTCCCTTAAATATGTTGAAGCAAATGTTTCTTTGCAAGTGTTTTTAATATAAAACACTCATGCTAACTTTGTTTTTGCGAACCATCTGCATTTGCAAAATTAATAGTGAGCCTGTCTTGTCTGTCTTGCACATTATTAAGAATAATACATTTTTCAATACATTTTTAAGGTATGATGTGAACGTTTTTTAGACCAATTTCATGTGAAAATTTCTAATTTACAAAGCATCACCTGTCTAACACTGTTTTTAGACTACTTTTTTTTTTAGCTGTTTTGAAATCATTTCTATTTTAAAACATCAGAACATACAGCTTCACCAATCAGCAGCTCTTGTTAGGGCTGCCATAACTTCCTGTATCAATTTTTTTTTCTTTTCCTGAGTTTCATTTCTTTTTCAGCACTCTGAATTCTTCCAGTGATAATCTGCCGAACAAAAGGTTGTTGTCTGAACCTGCCGACAGCTTTGTTGTCAGTCTGTCCAAATTCAAATGGTGTTGCATACAAAGCTGTCTTCCACATCTTTTCTCTCTTTACTCACTCTTGTTTTTGTCAGTACAGATTACAGCTCAGATCACAGTCTGCAGGCGCTGCTGCATTGTGTTGCCTCGCGCCTCTTGTCGTATTGAGCTATGAGCGGCCCTATTATCATATAGATAAGTTCAATTTTCCCTTGTAGTTATACAAAGACGCAGTGATCTAATGTATTGTATTGCGTGGATTGTTAAAATTGGCTATGTTACCTCATCCAAGCAGTCTGCATCTCTTATTGTTACGAGCTCAACTGAGAGAGAATGTGAATGTTTTGTAATTTGTGTGTAAAGAAAAGATGTCCTTTGTGTGCGTTGGATTTGTTGTTCTGTTCCATCAAGTGTGACATTTTACAAGTGTTTATGAATAGTTTATTTTTTTTATCAGAGAGACAGCATCTGGAGTGTTGAAAGCTTATAATTGTTTGTGACATCTTCTAAATGCATATTTTAGCAGTGGTAAATCTTTGGTAGACAGTGCAACTCTTGGCTGTTTTAGTGAGACTGTATGAACTCAACAAAAATAATAAGCACAGATGACCAAGATGGAACGAGACAATGTGGTCCCTGTTTGGTTCCAGGCGTCTGCATTTGTGTGTTTAATGTGTATGTTATTGCGGTTTAGTCAGATTTGACCATTTCAAATTTTTGTTGTTAAATATTTTTAGCATGTTTCAATCTACTTGCAAGTAGTCCCTGTAGTGCTGTGTTTCAGAGTTCTTTAAAGTTCTCTAGGCAGAAATAAATCATTCAAAGAACCCAGATTATTTGGGTATTATTGTTCCTCATGTTTCTGAAGAATCCTGAAAAATATTTAGACCAAACGTTCTTTTAATTCCCATAATCAGTTCTGTCAAAGACGTAGGCCAGCACACGGTTTGATGATTTTTTTTAGAGAAAAGTCAGCTGTAAGGTTTTATGTAGTCATTGACATAGACGATAATAATCCAGTGACTCAAATCCTCCAACATTCAATCTGGGTTATTTTATTCTCCTTTGCAAATAAAGAGAAATAACAATTATTACAAACTTACTACTGGTGTAAAGCACAAGTGGATGAAGTAAACAATTCCACAAAAGTTTCTCACTTGACTGCAATAAACTTGAATAAATGAACAGAGACCTGATATGAGGCTATCCTACTCTTATATATTTTAATACATTTTCCGTTTCAAATTGTTTGAGTTTTAATGGACTTTTCGGTCATAAACAGAAGAGTACAGACAATGTTTGTGTTCTTTGTTCACAGTCATCACCTGTGATCTGCTTAGACTTACACTCTGTACTCCCAATACTCCCAACAATTCCCAGTGGCATGTCGCATAGTAAAATGTGTGTGTGTGTTTTCAAGCTTACATTACTCTGATCCTGCACTACTTAACACACAGACCCACGCATGCAGACACACACACACACACACACACACACACACACACACACACACACACACACACACACACACACACACACACACACACTTCCTCCCTTCTTCCACTTTCAACATCCTTCCCTTTCTTATGGAAAAGAGCCAATTAGACTTGTGTCTGTTTGTTTTAAACAAAATGGCTTTTAATTAGTGTGATCAAAAAGGCTTCTTTCTGCAGGCCCCAGGATCCACTTTGTAGTTCTCCTTCCACGTTGCACATGGGTTTGATGCCACCTGATAGGACGCCAAAACAATCAGAAACCTCTCATAATGAATACGCACATGCAAGCGCACTATTTATCACCATCCATCGCTTGGTTTCCCTTAAACTCGCCATGTCTTTTGTTGTATTGTTCGCACGATTCGTTTTTTCTGTTAACCCCCACAACCTTTTAATTTTTCATGTGATTCTTTGTTCTCTTTTGTGTTTTGGTCTCTTATTTTGTGGTGTTCTGATAGTGAGGTCCAGCATGGCCTAGCATATAAGCTGCTTGAAAACTGCAGGGCTCACTCCATTTTAGTGTATGAAGATTTTCAAAACTAATGCTTTCACTGTCCATTTGGATAGAAGGGCTACGTTTTCTGTTTCAAAAGGAGTGTTGTGTTTGTCAAGGTTCTTCTGGACTTCTTAGAACTGCTGCTGGATCCAACTTTGGATGCCTGCTTGATCCCTGGTATGATGGATGCTTCTTTTACCCTCTTCCTGGTTCCAGTGTTTCCTTGTGTGCCTTAGACTTTTCGTCCCAATTTTGCCATTGAAAATCTACTCCTTCATGTGCAGCTTTATTTCCTGTCATTTAGGTTTTCAGTCAACATGACGCCTTGTCTTCGATCACCGTTCTGTTGTTCGTAGTTTCAACCAACTTATTAAGATTATCATGACCTACAAATAGCTGTGATTCACTGAAGTAAAATTTACTCCTCCACCGTAAAGAGAGTTGTTACTGCGCTTGAAAGCATCTTATTCTTCTAAAATTGCCATCTTGATGTCAGACAGGGCAACATCTGACATATTTTCCATCAAATACTAAAAATAGGTTTGAAGTAGTAGAGAGGGTTGTTTCAACCTAAAAACACTTTGCCAACCACGGAAGTGGCAGCATCTGATTGAGGGTCTGTTTTGTGACCAGTGGTGCTGATGCTTGGTACAAAGTGAAATCAACCAAGAGAAACCAACACAACACAACTTCAACTCAAATCTAAAACTAGACGATTGAAACTTTCTACACAAAATAACTGAATCTCCAATAAATTCAAACTTGCGCAACAAATATCCTTTTTTTGTTGTTAGTGTTTCACAATTACTCCACGAGGAAAGGAAATGGTTCAGATGAATATTTAAAAGCTTACATATATTTTAACCTTCATGCCTCAGACCTTGTCCGAAAATAAAATTTCTTTAAAATTGAAGCGTAGAAATCATGGTGTCAGTGTTTAAATAAATGATGTGACCAGAAATAGATGCAGTCAGGTGAAGGGTGTTGTGTGTGACTATATCATCCAGTACACCTGACTGCGTGACATTTACACATTACAATGTGACGTGTTCTTTAAGGTTAACGGTTTAATCCTTTGCCAAGATAAGTGGATTATTTGTTCTCAGGATAATGGCAGAAGACAGAATAAATGTCTGACAGGGCATCACTAGCTGGAATCACACAATATTTGCTCTACATTGCTTTCAGATTCTCTGCAAAAACATTTTCTACGAACCGCTGGAAAAGTATTTCTGAGTTCTTCTACATTTACTAGAACTCAATGTAGGAGATTAGATTTATATTAATTGAGTCAAGTACATTCAGACTCCTAATTAGAGTAGCTTTAGTTGAAGTAGCAGCTGTATTTGTGTTTTTTTTTTATTGATTTAGTCTTGATATTCCATCCGGTGCATACTTTAGTGTGATTTGTGTATGTTTGTGCATGTCTCTGTCTGTTTGTCAGGTGATGGCCACTTCATATTTGGTCTGTTGCTGACAGTGGCTGCAGGGGGTAAAGATGTGACCCAATCAGTTCACTACAGCTCAGCTCTGCATGGCTCTAATTGACGTGTGTGTGTGTGTGTGTGTGTGTGTGTGTGTGTGTGTGTGTGTGTGTGTGTGTGTGTGTGTGTGTGTGTGTGTGCGTGCACGTGTGTGTATATATTTGGTTTTGTGTACTTGAGCTGAAATATGATTCACTGACAGCTGTCACATTACTTTTCTCAATCCTGATCTCGTCCATCTTGTTTATGTTCACGTATTGTGAGTGATTTACAAGAAAGTGAGATTTGTGGCTTAGTTAGGTTAGGTAACTTTAGAGTTAACTTTAGATCTTTCAACAGTAGGATTTTTTAGTAAAATAGGAACTCGCCATGGAGAAATATCTCGTTGACTCAACCGTTAAGAGCAGATTTATGGTGTAAGCAAACCCTCATAACAACTTGCTTTATATGACAAACATGGTATTGCCATGAACTTACACCCACATACTGCCACTTCCACTTTATCTTGTTCAACCATTGCATATCAGTTTCTTTTAATGATAGGTAATTGGTGCATCCAGAAAGTACTCAGTGCTGCACTTTTTCACATTTTAAGTCACAGCTTTCTTCAAAATTGTATTTACTTAATCTATTTCATCAAAATTTTACGCAGAAATACCCAATTATGAACATGTGATTAAAAAGTGAGATTTTTTTGCTTATGTATTGAAACACACACAGTCAAGAATTCACATTTACACAAGTATTCAGGCTTTGCATTGAAAATCAACATCGGGTTGTTTCCACTGAGTAAATGGCAAAAATCTCAAACTTACATTCTGAAAAAAAAGTTTGAGATTTTTTTGTGTAGAATTTTGAAGAAAAGAAAAACTTTAAAAATTTGGACTTGAGCTGTAACATAAAAACAAAATGTGGAAAAAGTGAAGCTCTGCGAATATTTAAATTGCAAAAAATGTAAATGCCAAATAATTTTACGTAGTTATACATTTTCAGGCGATTGTATGTTATTTTTCTGATTGTTATAATTCTGACCTCTCCTTGGGCCACATTTCCCCATGTGAAAGTCTGCTAGTTTTTGCCAGCCTTTATTCTCCACAAATTATTCAGTTCCTCTTCATCTGATGGAGACATTTGTAGGACAACCTCATAGATTAGTTGTAGAAATGGAGTGTTGTTCTCCTGCTGAAATCGCGAACCCACCAGTGTGGCTAAAACAAACCTACATCATAAATTCACCCACATTTGGCCAGAGGTGGGTGCACATTTCCACCCCTGCTACAAAAGACCATCTATCCTCTACACATCCTTTTTTATAGGCTTTATATAGAACAAACAGCGCAAACTAAAGTAGCCTATGCTTCATGATAATCCATATGGTGAGCTTTGATGGCCTACAGGGACAGAGATGCCAGAGATTTATTTTTGCTCTTGATCAAAAATTTGCTCTAGTTAATTCTAGTTTTGGGAATCAACTAAGCTGCAGAATCATAATATCTCTCTGCAAGCGTGAAAAGAACATAAAACCTGCTGTCCATATTTGCCAATAGAAAACAATAGCTTCTAAATAAGGCCTGGCGCTGTGACATGATCACTCTCCACCACACTGTTAGAAGAAAAGCTCAGTCTCAAATTCTGACAAGATGCAGCTATGACGAAGCATTTATAGGTGTTCAACGCTAAATAGTTGTACTTTATGGATGATTCCCTACAGAAATCTGTGCAATATTATAACTTTAGATGCCTGAGAAAGCTGGTTAAATATGACATCCTCTAAGTCCTTGAACCACGAGACTCACACAGAGCCTTATGGAAACAATTAAGAATTGGATAACAACATACATATGACTGTTTGCTTTGGGTGTGTGAGTTACTTTCTGCAACCTTCTTTTGCTACCGTTTTTCCAACAGGCTTCTCCCTTCTGAATAGTCACCTTTGAGGGAGTAAAAGAGTGTGTGTTTGTGTGTTTAGACTCTTGGCATAGAGCCCCCTGGTTTTCCTTCATTTCCATATAATTAGATTGTGTGTGAAAGGCTACTTCCAGTGCATTGATTAAGTGCCAGATGAGAGGAGAGAAGAGGACACAAGCATCCCTGGGCACAACAGGAGCAGGAGGAGACACTACAATAACTTGTCACACACTAAAACATGCACACTTGCTCTTTCTCTTTATCGTTTTGTGTGACAGAATTGGAGCAGACAGCACTATCCTTTTTGTTTCCTTGAACCAACTCTCGTTCTGTGTCTTAATTTATGTTCCCCGTGACGTATTCTAGCCCGGGCGTTATGTGTATCTGCTTGTTTGGCCTATATAAGGACAAAACTAGCAGACATGTCTGAACTGTGCTGATCTTTGCTTGTTTCTCCTGCATACCAGAGGAAGATAGAGCACGTCATGTTTTACACCTCCTACTGCCTCATAGATCTTTTTACCCGTCATTTTTCCCTGTGTATTCATTTGAGGCGGTGCTTTCGGGATTTGGCAACTTTGTGCTGATTCAGGATAGTTGTGCTTCCTGCAAGATGATGTAACTCATGAGAAAATGGTAAAGAATATCAATATAACCCCGTTTCTTAAGGCTGTTATGGTGATTTAGTTGGGGATTTGTTTCTGGTGATTACAGGTGAGAACTTTCCATTTCATTTTCCAGATAGACTTATGGCTTTAGAGCTTGACAAATGGTTACTTTTGTGTTGTGCAAAGATGTGATGGAGTCGTTTTATCCATCAGATTCAGATAGTTTTTGTTCCACAAGATTTCAAAAGCTGTTTATTGGAATAGAATTTTGTGAGGCCTGCTTAGATAATGTACTTGTCTTTGTTACAGTCAAAATCTGGAATTTGTCTTCAGATGGCAGAGAAGCTCAATATTGCAATGTTTTCTACCCAGTTAAAACTAACACAATTTTTTGTTTGTTTGACTAAACTCATTGTTAACCAATTGATGAGCATGTAAATGTAAACTATAAACCCAATGCTGCTCCTCCGCAGGAAAAAGAGCAAGGTGTCTTTGATGCAACTCAGAGACCTTGCTTACATCTGTTTGTTAGAAAATTCCATTTACCTTATTTGTTTCAAAATAACAATTAGTTATAAGTGAGCTTATAAAGGGAAAGTTAGTTTGAACAGGGTAAATACAGTTGCACTTAAAATTACAACACATCTCATGATCTTGGATCAACTTCTATCCCTGCCAAAAACAAGAACATCCCCAATAGGTGCTGCTGCCACTACCATGTGTTGCCATGGGGATAGTGTGGTCTATTATTGTCTATTAAACAACCTGCACTGGCAATATTTAGCCAATCTTGAAGAGCCAACCTGTTTTATTCACACTTTGATAAGTTTCTTCAGTCTCTTTTTTGCGTTCCACGCCACCTAGGATTTCACAGGTAGGCCAAATGTTCTTCTACTTGACCTGATTCATTAAAGGGAAGTTGCTAAATGGTGGTCAGTCAACAACTTTCTGCGTGCCCCTCTTCTCTTCCATAAAAGTTAGATTTGTTGGATTTTTGTATCATAATTGTCTTTTGTCAGATTTTCCCTGCAACTCTTCCACAATATTCATGGGCCTTTTGGCTGTTTCACTGATTAATGCTACCCTGGTCCAGTCATTACAGGTGAACAGGATGAATGTTCAAGGAATCTGATATGCTAAGTGCCCTGAATTTTGTTTTAGAGCCTAACTTTATTTCAGAGTTCTCCACAACTTAATCTTTGACATATCATGTGCATTTCCTGGGGTTTATGATTGTGTAATAAATCTCTGAAGTCTTCACAAAACTGTTGGAGTTTATCTTGAGGTATCACTGTAAAGGGGGCAGAATACAAATTCACTACCTCCTCTTCAGATTTCACTTGTAACACCATGCAAATCAGCTTTGGTGTTTAAGAGTTAAAGGAATATAAATAATTTTACTAAACCACATATTTGCGAACCTGAGGCGTTGCTATTTCTGAAAAACGAAAAAAGATACAATGTGCTCAGTTGTAACATAAAACTAGTGCTGTTGTTGGCAGCTTTTGTCCTAAAGGGATAAGAATCTGGATGTGCAAAATGTCAAAGTAAAGTATACAGATTCCTAAAAAAAATAGTTCCAATTTTCACCACACAAAGAGCAGCTGCAACTGTCAGATAGTAAAAGCTGACCACACATTTTGAAAATGTAAAATAAATCTGAATTATATTTGCAAACTGGCTGGGAAGCCGTTCATGTTTGAAGTTGTCTCCTCCTGATTGTTGGATTAAGGACTTGTCCCACTTCTTGTAAGGCTGCCACCCTGCTTGTAACAGCAGATTTGGTGGAGAGTGAACAAGATTGGACTTGGCAAGCCAAGTGGGGCTGCTTAAAGCCCCGGTTCAGTTTGGATAACAATCCCACCAGAATGCACAACTGCACTGTCGCCGTTCTCCGTGCTAAGCGCTAATTAGCAGAACAAAGCATCTGTTGTTCTTTTAAACACATGACAGTAGAAATGTTTCATCTACCCTCCTGTCGCCACTGATCCTCGGTTACGTCGGGGGAGCGAGGAGAATAAAACTGACAGCGCACACACTTGCTGTAAAACGTAGACGTAATTGTGCACAAATGTATCTACAAACCAGCATGCAAAGAAAAAAGACATGCTGAGAAATGCACTCACTCACATGTTGGCTGCGTCCTCATGTGAGCTGACAGCAGCATCAGAGTAATGTACCATATTAAAGTGAACAGAAGCTTTACTATAAACATTGTTTCCCCCCTTGGAGAAAGCCAGAGGCAGAGAGCAGGAGGTTCGTCTGAGAGAGACCGGGCCAGTGGCTAAGTGCTTATTACCCTGCCTCCCCTGACACACACAAATATACACTTTGGTCCTCCACTGTCTGAGGTAGGTAAGAGGAGGCAATGGAGAATAAGAGGGAAAGATCACAACCTGGAAAAGAAGAAAGGTTAAATGAGTAGAATGGTTACAGACAGGAAAAAGACATATCAGCTACTCAGTCTTTTTCCCATCCCTGTGTTTTTCCTCCTCTTCCTCTCCATCTCTGTCTCTTGTGGCTTAAAGGGGGAGTGTGGGGGCAGAGCGCTCTTGTCTTGTTAAACGGCTGGCAGATGACAGAAAAATTAGAGGCATTTCGCTCTTGACAGGTTGTTGTGTGTGCACGCTTTTCTCCCCCCACCCCCTTTTTTTTCTGCTTCAAATGTTTTTGTCAGTCGGTTTTCAGTCAAGCTGTCTCGGCAACAGAATAAGTGCAACCTGTGCAGACGTACGCAGAAGCTCGCACACTAAGAATCAGGCAGAACCGCGTGTGGAGGACTTTTTACTTTTTTTAATAATTTTTTTTTGTGTGTGTGTGTGTGTGTGTGTGTCTTCTCGCAGGAGAAGGATCTGATTTTGTGTTTTCAGATTGGCGGCAACGGGAGGAGGGAGACGAGCCGTTTGCTCACAAAGACGTCTTCCCCTTCACTAATTATTGAGACAGGCTTTGATTGCCTGTTTGGAAACAGTTTCTCAAACAGCTGTAATGACAATGATTAGGCGGTGCTGCAAATTCTGTGCAGGCAAGGGGAGGAGTGTGCGATCAGTCCATTCAAACATTTTGCCACCTTGTGTTTACGTGAAGGTTTTTGTGGCTTTCTCTGCTGTCATATTTGAATGTTGTTTGGTAAGATTATTTCTGTATTTTATTCTAAGTTCCTTTGTAGTGCTTTCGTCTCGTCCATTTGCAAGGCATCCCTGTTTGAGATGACAGAGGTGCTTTTTGGCACTAACTACCACCTTCTGAAACGCTAAATGTGGTTAAATTGTTGTTTTTGTGCAACAAAGAATGCTCTGGATTCTATCGTGGCCTCGAACAAATGGATACTTTTTATTCAGTATGTAAAAATCAAAACGGTCTAAATAATAAACCTTTATTATTTTCAGTTTACTTTTCAATTATGATTTACAGGGAAGATGCTTTGAGATAAGAGAAGTGTAGAAAGGCTGAGGCCTAAGGCAATGCAAGAGGGCAATTAGCAACATAGCTTCTGCAACAGGTGGTACAAGGATCTGCTATGTCACGTGGTTTTGTCATTTTCTACTGAGGAAATGTGGAGATTTTACTTAATTAAAATGTACCCCACTCATGAGGTGATTCATAATATTTATTAGAAAGTGATTCATCACTTCTACTCTGGCTGTAACTCTCTCTTACAAAAGCACATCAGTAGACTGTCTTGTTGATATGCTGACTGGCTTGCAGTGTGATTATAAAACATTTTTTAAAAACTCAAATGAAAACCTGAAGACATGCACAGTATGAACACCTGTGGCTTATTGAAAAGTGTATCTTTTTGGTCAAAGTTAGTGGATGTGCTCAAAAGTCTGGAAATTAAAGTATGTCTAAGTTCGCTAGTTTCACTGTTTTCAGATAGTACAAATAGATAGTTTCAGATTTACTAGATTAAATGCACATCCAACCCTTTACTGCTCATGTGAATCATTGAATTGTTGAAAGTAATTTGTTTTTTGAGAATTGGATATTAATTGTCATGACATTATAATTAGGGTTATAGTGATACAATAACCTCACAATACGATACAATATGTGATATTCTGCTTGCGATACAAAATATATTGCGGTATTCACAAAGGATATAATTCAATACACTTTTACAATTTTCTGAAAGATTTTAGAGGGACAGAGTGAGTCTGGTGACATTTTGTGACTGTTATAAAGTTGGATTGAATTAATTTAACTGAAAACTGATTAAAAGCACCAACTACACAATACCTG